>JAAGEH010000235.1:932793-945009 GCA_011751065.1 Lasiurus cinereus
TGCACTGACCGTGTCTTTTCTAGTATTACTACAACTCCCTGACGCAGCAGTACCTGTACTGGGATGGGGAGAAGGAGACGTACGTACCGGCCGCCGAGTCCAGCGCCCACCAGCAGGCCGGCCTGCCCCCTGCCAAGGAGGGGAAGGAGAAGAAGGAGAAGCCCAAGAGCAAGACAGCCCAGCAGGTGAGGCGCCGCCGGCCGGTTCCCACTGCACCAGCGTGAGGTCCTGAGTTTGGGCGGTGGCATTTACGTCAGCTCCGTTTGGATTCTTTTTTCTTTACTTTCACTAGTTGATTTTTAGAGAGAGGAAGGAGGGCACCCATTTGTTGTGCCACCGATTTATACCTTCATTGGTTGCCTCCCATATGTGCCCTAACCGGGGATCGAACCTGCAACCTTGCGTATTGGGACGGCGATCTAGCCGGCTGAGCTGCCGGCTGGGCAAGCGTTTTGCGATCTTGTGGTGCCAGCTGTCTGTCAGTGTGCCTGTGCCTTGGGCCACCCTGGGGACTGAGACCATGAAGTGGCACTCGTGTAGTGAGCAGCCGTGGGGAGGCTGGTCGTCGGAAGCAGGAGCAAAGCGGCTTGTTGAGAGCACGTGGTTGAGATCCTGATGGCGCGTTCTACGTGCCTGCCTGACGTTTCCTCGGTGGTTTGCCATTAGATCGCCAAGGACATGGAGCGCTGGGCGAAGAGCCTGAACAAGCAGAAGGAGAACTTCAAAAACAGCTTCCAGCCCGTCAGCTCCTCGCGCGAGGAGGAGAGGCGGGAGAGCGCCGCGGCCGACGCGGGCTTCGCGCTCTTCGAGAAGAAGGTGAGGGTGAGGGCGCCGGGCGGGCGGGCAGCGGGGCGCTGGGCGCGCCTGGACATGAGGCTAACGACGGCTGCGTCCCCAGGGAGCCTTGGCCGAGAGGCAGCAACTCATCCCCGAACTGGTGCGGAACGGAGACGAGGAGAACCCCCTCAAGGTAAGGAGCTCCCGGGGTCCGGGTCTCCCTCCGGAGCAGCCATCCCTGTGACCTCCGCTCTGCACGGAGGCGGGAGGCAGCGGCTGGTGGGAGTTGGCGGCTTCTGCAGGGACTGGGCTCGGGGCGTGGTGGGCAGGAAGGAGGCCTGAGTCCTGAGGTCAGCTCGTTGCATTTTGTCGGTAGTTGCAGGTGTGGGAGGAAAATTAAGAAATGTGTGTGCCTAACCTGGGGATATTTTCCCATTGATTTCTAGAGAGAGTGAGGGGGGGGAGTGAGAAGCATCGATGTGAGGCTCGCATTAATTGGTTACCTCCCATGCACACATCCAGGCTGGGAATTGAACCTGTGATCCTTCAGAGCGCAGGCTGGTGCCCTAACCATTGAGCAACACCAGCCGGAGCAGGAAACATCTTACTTGCTAGATCATGGGTCTGTGGGCTGTGTCTCTGATCCATTGTGTGTGGGTTTCCTGTGCCACCAGTGTCTGAAGACGGCCATCGGGAACTTGTCTTGGGCTCCGCCTGGTCGGTACCAGGGGGCTGTCTGTCCCCAGCACCTGGGACCTGGCTCTCCATGCAGTCGGTGCAGGGTGGTTGGCTCTAGGGGTGGCGCAGCCGTGCGTTGTGCTTCACTGCCTCCGGGTGCTCGCTGCGCGCTCTGCCGCTGTCCACTGCCAACGACCCTCCTCTTGTCCGCAGAGGGGCCTGGTGGCTGCTTACAGCGGTGACAGTGACAACGAAGAGGAGCTGGTGGAGAGGCTGGAGAGCGAGGAGGAGAAGCTGGCCGACTGGAAGAAGATGGCCTGCCTGCTCTGCCGCCGCCAGTTCCCGAACAAAGACGCGCTGCTGCGGCACCAGCAGCTCTCCGACCTGCACAAGGTGCCCGCCTCCCGCTGGGCGGAGGGGGGCGGGCGCGGGCCTGGCCACGGAAGCGCAGGGGACCCGCAAAGCGTGCTCGCCGTTTTCTTTGTTGTGAAGGGGAGGGAGAGGGAGAGAGAACATCAGTGAGAGAGAGAATCGTTGATCGGCTGCCTTCTGCTCGCCCCCTTACTGGGGATCAAGCCCACAACTTGGGTATGTGCTGACCAGAATCGAACCAGGGACCCTTCAGTCTGCAGGCGGACGCTCTACCCACTGAGCCACCCCAGCCAGGGCCACGATTGCCTTTTAGAGGCTGTTTCTGGTCACAGGTGACTGCAGGCATGGGGGGCCCCTTCCGGACCCCTGCAGCGAAGCAAGTGTGAGCTTCCTGGCGGCAGGTGTCTTGCCTTCAGTTCATAAAAACCGGTGCCTGGAGCGCAGTGGCGGCCCGGGCACGCTGCCTCCTCTGTCACATGGGGTCGTTGAGCTTAGAGCACAGCGCGCATGGATGACGGCAGTGGTTCACATGAGGATGGTCTGCGTTCCTAACTGTCACATCTCTTTTCCAGCAAAACATGGACATCTACCGGCGGTCCAGGCTGAGTGAGCAGGAGCTGGAGGCCTTGGAGCTGAGGGAGAGAGAGGTGAGCAGCGTGTTCCATGGGGGTCTCTGCCTTGAGCTTTCGTCGGTGGCAGTTGGTTCCAGGTCCCGGGGAAAGGTGGGGGAGTAATCACACGCTTATGGCCACGGTGGCTCGTGTAGGCTGGACCAGGCCACCGGTGCTTTGCAAGCCCTGCACGGTCCCTCCAGGAGGTGCACTGACCGCGGATGCCCTGAGCACTGCTCTCCCGTCCCGAATGCCAACTGCGTGCAGGGGAAGAGCCTGGGTTTGAGGGAGGAGCCTTCCTGGGCAGCACTGAGGCTCCACATGAGGCCTGGAGGCAGCAGGGCCAAGTGATTGGGGGGAAAAGGGGGAGCAGTGGGTGGCTCTGGTGAAGGCAGGAGGAGCCTGTGCAGCCGGCAATGGCAGGGAGAATGGAGGCCTGTGGATTAGAAATGAGCCCGTGGGCCCTGGCTGTGTGCTCAGTGGACAGAGCGTCGGCCTGCGGATTGGAGGGTCTCAGGTTCGATTCTGGTCAGGACACCGGCTTGGGTTGCAGGCTCCATCCCCAGTAGGGGGCGTGCAGGAGGCAGCCGATCCATGATTCTCTCATCATTGATGTTTCTATCTCTCTCCCTCTCCCTCCCTCTCTGAAACCAATTATGTATATTAGAAAAGAAAACTGAGCCAGTGGGCAGGTGGCTTGAAATCCCTCCGCTGTAATCGGGGTTCTGCAGTTAGGGGGCTTGTTCTCTGTTCTGCTGTTTCCTGTTTTCCCCCCGTTCATGGTGCCCACTCCCAGGGATGCCGACGGGTCTCTGGCCAGGGGGTGGGCCTGTCCCAGGTGCCGAGGGGACATAGCTCTGTCCTCCTCCTCCTCCTCCAGGCCCGTGGCGGGCTGTGCCGCGTGGCGGCTGATAGCGAGCTGCTCGTTGGGAACAGGGCTCTCCGCGGCCAGCGGTTCATTCCGCCCGCCGGTCAGCGCGGCCGGGGCCGGCACAGGGAGGGCACCCGTGGCTCCCGGCCCCGGAGAGGCCGCCGAGGCCGAGGCGGTGTCCCGAGCTGTGTCCGTTCTCGCGCAGATGAAGTACCGGGACCGCGCCGCCGAGAGACGCGAGAAGTACGGCATCCCCGAGCCGCCAGAGCCCAAGCGCAAGAAGCAGCTGGACGCGGGCACCGTGTATGTGTCGTGAGCACGTCCCGCCTCCGCGCTGGGGCGCGAGCCCTTTGAGTAACTCTGTGTTTGCCGCTGGCAGGAATTACGAGCAGCCCACCAAAGACGGCATCGACCACAGTAACATTGGCAACAAGATGCTGCAGGCCATGGGCTGGCGCGAGGGCTCGGGCCTGGGGAGGAAGTGTCAAGGCATCACGGCTCCCATCGAGGTGAGCGAGGGGCGCGGCTCCGGGGCCGGACCGGGCAGTGACCCGACAGAACGGGGTCTCCCACCAGGGGCCCCGCTCCCTGCGCCTCCCTGCCTCCGCCCTGCTGAGCTGTCAGCTGGGAGGAATGCTCCGTCTCCGGGTTCTGGGGTGCCGTGGGGTAGACTGTTTTCTCTGAAGGGCTGGGTATCCCCGTCCCTGGTTACAAACAAAGCCTCCCACAGCGCAGAGCGTTAGCCGCCCGGGTCACCGAAAGGCGCCGGGCTTCCCTTCCCTCTAGGGGACTTGGTTAGGGTTCGAGCAGGTTCCGGTGCAGCAGGGTTTTCGTCCACGAGAAGAAGTCCTTTATTGGTCGGAGCTGAGATTGAGGTTCAGTCCCAGGATCAGGGCTCCAGCCCCTGGCCTTCTAGACCAGACCCCACAGTCACCTCTCCCTCCCCACCTGCCCTTCGCCAGGTCACACCTTCCACACCAGGTCCGCAGGCAGCTTTGTTGGCGCCAGGCCGGCCTGCCCCGGCTTAGGTCGTGCTTGAGGCCTAGTTTCCGGCGCTGATGCTCGCTCTGCAGGCACGGGGCGTGCGGGTGGCTCTGTCTGCCCGTTTATTCCCTCGGTCCCTGTACCTGCCCCAGGTGTCCAGTGCAGAGGTCTGTCTGGCGCCTGGTGGGGTCCTGCCGGGCAGGGAGCGGGCTGGACGAGGGCATGAGGGCCCGTGGCCTGCAGCGCTGACAGCGGTTTTCCGTCCCCAGGCTCAAGTCCGGCTGAAAGGAGCTGGCCTCGGGGCCAAGGGCAGCGCGTATGGACTGTCGGGTGCGGATTCCTACAAGGACGCGGTCCGCAAGGCCATGTTCGCCCGGTTCACGGAGATGGAGTGACGGCGGGCCGAGCGGGAGCTCCCCGTCGCTAAGGGCACGCCGCGCCGCTCCCCGCCCGGGCCCGCGGCTGTGGGCGACGGCCGTCCTCGTTCTGCGGAGGGCGCGGAGCGGGCGCAGGACTGACTTTTATACTCCGTGTACATAGTGTGCGTCCGTTTCCATGTGCAGCCTGCGTGGGGCCCGCAGCCCTCTCCCCGGGGGCCGGAGATGCCTCGGTGGTGTGCAACACCACGCCGCCTCGTTATTCGTTGTGTTTTTCTTGGCAAAAGCCTTGTGTATATTTGTATATTAAACATTTGTACAGAATTTTGGAAGATTTTCAGTCTAGTTGCCAAATCTGGCTTCTTTACAAAAGAAATACCTTGGAAAACGATGGCTGTGTCTCTTTATTCCTGGGCGATGGGCGGTGAGGTGTGCCGGCCGACCGGCCTGTGAGGACCTCAGAGACTTAGAGGCCGTTTACACTGTTCCCGTGCTCTGGTCACGCTCAGTTCGCATCAGTGTTACTGTGTTTTACTCATTTTTAAAAACATTTTCAGAAAGGAAGGGAGTGGGGAGAGAGACAGAAACATCAATGATGAGAATCAGTGACTGGCTGCCTCCTACACACCCCACTGGGGATCGAGCCCGAAACCCGGGCTTGTGCCCGTGCCCAGAATTGAATCCGGAACCCTTCAGTCTTCAGGTCTACTGAGCCACACCAGCCAGGGCCAATATGACTATATTTTAAAAATTGACTTTACAGAGAAGGGGGAGCGAGAGTGGAAACAGCAGTGTCGCCTCCTGTACACGCCTGACAGGACCCAACCCGCGCCCCCAGCCGAGCCACGCCGGCCAGGCCCACATTGGGTGTTTGTTCGTTACAGGCGAACAGCTCAGTGGGCAGGTGGTCGGGTAATGGACAGTGTTCTCCGGGGCAGAGTTCAGTTTTAAACTTCCTGGAAGTGCAGTCCACAGTCAGCTCTCCCACGTCTGCCCTGAAGACCAGCGGGTGCCCACTGTGCTCCAGGCTTCAGACGGGGGGCGGTCAGCCCCGCAGGCCATGACAGGTACGCCTGGCCGGCCCCTCCCCCTGCAGCCTCCGCTCCTGCACCAGCCGCTGCGGGGCACAGGGGCCACGCGGTGCCCGTTCTGATGACGCCAGCCCTCGCCCTTCCCCGGCAAGCCCACAGGGAGATGGTGGTGATGGGGTGGCGTGTAGATGGTGGGGGACTTGTTCGGAAGCCAGAGCTCCATGGCTTGTGGCTGGTCACCTTTTCCTGGTGTCAGGCAGGGATGAGGGTGCTCAGAGAGCCCCAGCCCTCCCCCTGCCTCCCAGGTGCCTAGGGAGACTGAACCCCACTTCGCTAGGCAGATGAGAGGCACACGCAGAAGCCCCGAGTCGGCTTCAGGGAGTGAGGCTCGGGAGCCTCACAAATGAGGGCCCAGCCTACACAGGGATCCCCGTCTTTCCAGGCCAGCACCGGGGAGCCCCCTGCACCTGAGAAGGTCCAGCAGCTGTTGGTCACCAGGAGGCTGGGCCAGGGCGCAGGGGTGTAACCGCCAGCAGAGGTCCTGGGGGCCTCTCAGCCTCCCGAGTCAAACAACTGCTCCTTCCAGGAGGGCCCGGAACCCCCCACTTCCCGGGGACTCGGCCACAGCCTCTGCGTCAGCACCCCAGGGGCTTCCTATAGACACGGGTGGTGTCTGTCCCCCGGGGAGGCCGCAGGCCCCTCTCCTGCCTCCGCCTGCTCCTCAGCCACGTCACCAACACGCGCAGCCACAGACTGCAGCCTCGCCCTGCACCTGAACCAGCACCCTGTTCCCGGGAGGCCACCCTCCGGAGACCCTGCTGTGCCCAGGGGCTCACACCCTGAGCCCCCGAAGTCGCAGCCCAGCGGCTCATCGGGTCTGCTCCCGGCCCCGCGCCCAGGAGGGGTGGGCCGTGCCCGCCATGCCCTGCTCCACCCTGCCCTGCCCTCAGAGCCCTGCACCAGGGAAACCCAAATCCCCGAATCTGGAAGGTCGTCGGCTGCACTCGCCGGACCTCTGGGGCTTCCAAGCCCGGCCTGCCCTTGACTGGGACAGCTGCGGCGAGGGCCGGCTTTGAGGGCCGGCCAGCAGCAGCTGCCGTGGCCGCGCATCAAACGGTTTCAAAGCCCCGGGGAGCAGCCAGGCCTGAGCTAAGCTCCCCAGGCACGCCGTCTGGCTGGGGGGTCTCAAGGGCACCCGGAGCCCAGCCACCAGCCACCCTGGTTCCCGAGGGGTGAGTGCCCTCAGAGACAGGTGGGGCGTGGAGGGGGGTGGCCGGGTGGGGAAGATTGCCGGACGGGACACAGGAGGAGGGGGCGGTGCTGCTAGTGACCACCAGGTGGCAGCACTCCATCGTCTATCGCAGTGGTTCTCAACCTTCCAAAGGCCGCGACCCTTTAATAAAATTCAAGTGGTGGTGACCCCCAACCATAAAATTACTTCCGTGGCTACTTCATCACTGTCATCTTGCTACTGTCATGAACTGTAAATATCTGATATGCAGGATGTATTTTCATTGTTACAAATAGAACATAATGAAAGCATAATGCTTAATCACAAAAAACAATATGTAATAATATATTGTGAAATATTTCTTTCTAATGACAAATAAATGAAATTGTGTCTTGAATCGTGGTGTAGCATGGGTAACCGTCTTCCTATGACAACAGTCAACGACATGGCTACACTTGGCTACACTGAGGAGCGGTGTGTTGGTTCCTAAGACCATGGGAAATAGGTGTTTTCCACTGGTCTTAGGCGACCCCTGTGAAAGGGTCGTTCGACCCAAAGGGGTCGCGACCCACAGGCTGAGAACCGCTGCTGGTCTATCGGTTCAGGGCTGGGGAGGCGGGGTGGGAGGGCTCTCACCCAGTCCCGGGTGCCTGGGGTCCCAGGGCCTTGGGGATTGAGGGAAGCGGGGCTGGAGCTCCGCTGGAAGCTGTGTGGGGGGCTGGGCCTGCGTGCTCCTGACCGTCCTACCCCCGGGAGCCCGGCTCTCAGCTGAGTGGCCAGAGCCAGGCCGCTAAGTGCTTCAGCCTCTTCCGTCTTCCCTCCGGGGAGGCCCCTCGGCAGTCCCGTCGACAACGGGCCTTTCTGCCCCTCAGCCCTTCGCCCTCTGCTTGCTGGTCCACTCCCAGACACACCCCCTGGCGGCGGGGACCCCGCTGACCTGCAGCCTCTGTCTCTGCAGCCCAGCTTGGTGGGGCTGAGCTGCCAGGGCTCTCCGATGCAGACAGGGGGTGCCCACTGCTCTCGCCCAGCCCCCTGAGACCGGGGTGGGGGGGGTGGTGTCCAGCAGGAGGTTCAAACCAGGAGCACCGCCCTCCTCCCACTTAGTCCCAGCACCACTTTCATCTGGTTTATTTTTTAATCTGTTTTATTGATTTCAGAGAAGAAGGGAGAGAGAGAGATAGAAACATCAGTGAGGAGAACCATGATCAGCTGCCTCTTGCACAGCCCCCACCGGAGATGTGCCCGCAACCCAGAAGCACGTGCCCCTGACCGGAATGGAACCTGGGACCCCTCATTCCACAGGCCGACGCTCTATCCACTGAGCCACATCAGTTTCGGCCGTCAGGTTTATTTTTTTTTATGTTTTTTAAATATATTTTATTGATTTTTTACAGAGAGGAAGGGAGAGAGATAGAAAGTCAGAAACATTGATGAGAGAGAGACATCGATCAGCCGCCTCCTGCACACCCCACAGTGGAGATGTGCCCGCCAGCAAGGTACATGCCCCCAACCAGAATCGAACCCAGGACCATTTAGTCCGCAAGCCGACGCTCTATCCACTGAGCCACACCGGTTTCGGCCATCTGGTTTATTTTTTTCATCTATTTGTATTGATTTCAGAGAGAAAGGGAAACATCCATGAGGAGCGAGAAGCATGGATCGGCTGCCTCCTGCACGCCCCACACCGGGGATCGAGACCGCCACCCGGGCCTGTGCCCTGACGGGGAATCCAGCCGTCACCTCCTGGGTCCTAGGTCAACCCTCCACCACGGAGCCACACCAGCCGGGCCATCGAAGGTTTAAAAAGGACACTGAGGCTCAGAGAAGAGCAGCTGCTGGAGGCTCCCAGGTTGGGAAGTGCTGAGCCTGGTGCTGACCCAGATGTGCGCCCCACCCCCACCCCCACCCCCACCCCCCAGCTGGCCCGGAGCCCAGGGAGTTTCTGATGAAGATGGGCCCCTCAGCTGCAGGCACGGGTCCGGCTCCCGCTTCGGGGAAGCGGCTGCTGTCGGAGGCTCAGCCTGGGATGCCCACCCCCCACCCCAATGCCCTGGGGAGAGAGAGAAGACAGGCAGGCAGGGAGAGGCAGGGAAAGAGACGACTGCAGACAAAGCGAGGCCCAGAGGATGCTGGGAAGCGGAGCGGAAAGGTCTGAGGCGGCGGGGGTGGGAGGAGGCTGTGGGGACAAGATAAGGCAGGGTGGGGGGGCCGCCGGGTCTGGGGGAGTCGGGTCTGCTCCACCCCCTGGCTGCCACCAGATAAGAGAGCCTCTGACAGGCCCGGAGCGGCAGTGAATCCCGCATGCAGATGGGCCGCCGGCTGGGCTGCGGGAGGCAGCTGGGAGGAGGGAGGGCCAGGAGCCCTGGCCGGCCGGGACCCCTGCCCGCCTTCCTGCCCACGAGTGGATGCCTCCAGGCTGGGCCTCAAGTCTGGCTGGACAGAGCTGTTGGAGCAGGATTCACGGGGGTCACAGTGTCCCCTGCTCCCCGTGCACCCCTGTCCCAGAGCCCTGGGGGCGGGGGGGCGAGGCAGAGGCTGGGTTCCGTGGCCCCGGGATGCCCTGTCGAGATGTGTGGGCCCAGCAGGCGAGGCTGGGCCCCATCCCAACTGGTAGGGGCACCGTCCTCCTCCTCCTCCTCGGCTGGGCCGAGGGGCAGCCTGCGTGCTCACAGACACACGCGTGCACGCACAGGCCTGCAAGCCGGGCCCGGCAGGCGTGTCTCCGGCCCCTAGGCGTGTGCTGGGGCAGGACACGCAGATGCCTGCAGACCCCACCTCTCCACACCCCCCCCAGGGTGAGCGAACCGTGCACACTCCCCAATCCCCTCCCGACTGTCCCCCCTCTCTACCCTCCCACCCCCCGCACAGGGCAGAGCAGAGCAGGTGGGGCCACAGTGCTCACCTGTGCACCCAGCAGCCTGCGCCCCCGGAGGGAGGGAGGGAGGGAGGGAGGAAGGAGGAAGGAAGCCAGCTGTGAGCCGGGAAGGGGAAGGGCCGCAGGGCGCGGGCTGGCGGGGCGAGGCGCACGCAGGCTCACGCACGCACACAGCCACTCGGCTCCCTCCTTCCCCGGCGGCGGATCTTGGGGTTCCACCCCCACCAGGCTGCAGGCTCCGGGCCCACTCACTGCTCAGCTCCCGTGGGAGGGGGACTGGGGGCGGGAAGGCCCAGGAGGGCGGGTGTTTCCCCAGCGGGTGGGCCCGGCTCAGAGCCTCCCTCCCAACACCTGCACCGCCTCTGGCGGCGAGAGGAGCGGCCCTCACACCGACGGGTAAACTGAGGCTCCAGGTGGCAGCAGCCAGCCCTGCTGCCCGTGTCCATCAGCAGCTCAGGGGCCCCCGGGCGCCTGCCCCTGCCCTTGCCGTTCCCCAGCTGGCGGGGTGGGGGGGTCTCATCCCCTCCGATGGGGCGGACGGGGGGGGCGTCTCTCTCCGAGGGCTGGCGGGGGTCTCTCTGCCTCCTCCCCGGACGCAGCTCCGGCCCCTCCAGCCTCCTCCTCCTCGGCAGAGCCCGCGCCGCCCCCACCGCGCGCGCTCTGGTTCTTATTAATGTAAATGAAGTCGGCTGCTGCGAGCCCCTTAATGGAAAGCGTTCCTGGAATTTGACTGCACACGTGGTGGGGGGCACCCCGCCATTAACTCCTGTGCAGCCGACAGCGGAGGCCGCAGGCCCAGTGCCCCCCCCACCCCAGCGCTGGGGAGGGGGCGTCCCCGGGATGTCAGCCCCCCTCCCGGTCTGTCCCGCGGGGACCGGGACACGCTAGGGCGGGTGCCGAGCGTCCCCCGGGCCATCCCGCCCGGGGCCAGCTGGAGGTCTCTGGGAGCCGGAGGAAAGCTGGCCTGGGCCGGAAACGGGGTCCCTCGAAGGCCCTGGATCAGGGAGGCGCCCAGCCGAACCACGAGGGGGGGGCTGGGGGCTGCTGGGTGCGGGGACAGCGGGCAGGCAGGCGGTCCCTCCTCTGGCTCTGTCCCGGCTGGAGGGGGGGGACCCCGGCAGCAGAACCTCTTTGAACCTCCCGCCTCTAGGAGGCACCCCCTCTCCCCCGCCCACCTCGCCCCCGAGGTGGAGCTGCCAGGACAATTAGCTTCACGACTCTGGGGGCGACACGGGGAGCTGGTGACCCAGAGGGGAGGCCCCGAGCTGTGTGTGTGTGTGTAGGGGGGTGTGGGTGTGGGCGAGGGGCCCGGGCTGGGAGCCCGCCTGCCCGCCCCCTCCCCCATCTGGTGCTTGTTCTGGCGCGGGCTGGGCGGTGGAGCGGGGTTTACTGCTTTTCGGGGAGGCCGGGCCGAGGCTCCACCGGGCGGGCGGGCGCGTCTAGGGTTTCAGCGTCTCCCAGGTGCGCTGCGCTCCGCTCCGTCCGCAGGAGGCCTGGGGAGGCTGGCGGGAAGGGGGGGGACGTGGGGAGGGAGAGGGGGGCTCAGGAAGGGGAAGGAGGCCAGAGGGGGGCTCAGGGAGGGAGAGGGGGCTCAGAGGGAGGCAGGGTGCTGGGAGGGGCAGGGCCCGGCCTGGGGTGGGTGGAGAGGCACGGAGCGGGACGGAGCGGGACGGGCTCGCGGGGACAATAGGCTGACAGCCGCCTCCCACCCACACCTGCCAGGCGTGGGGGAGGGGACTGACCCACTTAACCGCCCGCCTGCCTTCCAGGCTGCGCTAATGAGGCAGCTTCCCTTCGGCTGCGCCCGAGGCTGTCCCTTCCCCCGCCGCCCCTCATTATCTCCTGGGGTGCTCCCCGGCTCCGGCTCCGGCAGCCCCCCTTACCTGCAGCCGGGCCTGCCTGCCTGTGGCCGTGAGGAGGCGGCTCTCTGCCCCTGGCGCTCGCCCCAGGACTGGGGCCGGGCCCGGCCAGCTCCCCTCCCCCGCAGCTGGGCTGATGCCCGGGGTCCCACCTGCACTCAGTGGGGTGGGGGCCCAGCACAGGAGGCTGAGCTGACCGGGAGGGGGTCCCTCTGAGTGAGGGGGTCCCTCTGAGTGAGGGGCTCCCTCTGGGTGAGGGCTCCCTCTGGGTGAGGGCTCCCTCTGAGTGAGGGGGTCCCTCTGAGTGAGGGGGTCCCTCTGAGTGAGGGGCTCCCTCTGGGTGAGGGCTCCCTCTGGGTGAGGGCTCCCTCTGAGTGAGGGGGTCCTCTGAGTGAGGGGGTCCTCTGAGTGAGAGGTCCTCTGGGTGAGG
Source organism: Lasiurus cinereus (assembly GCA_011751065.1). Classification (NCBI taxonomy): domain Eukaryota; kingdom Metazoa; phylum Chordata; class Mammalia; order Chiroptera; family Vespertilionidae; genus Lasiurus; species Lasiurus cinereus. Next base: position 944,890 of record JAAGEH010000235.1, read on the forward strand.
GGCTCCCTCTGGGTGAGGGGGTCCCTCTGAGTGAGGGGATCCTCTGAGTGAGGGGTCCTCTGGGTGAGGGGGTCCCTCTGAGTGAGGGGGTCCTCTGAGTGAGGGGGTCCTCTGAGTGAG
>JAAGEH010000235.1:945109-980525 GCA_011751065.1 Lasiurus cinereus
TCCCTCTGGGTGAGGGGGTCCTCTGGGTGAGGGGTCCCTCTGGGTGAGGGGGTCCTCTGGGTGAGGGGTCCCTCTGGGTGAGGGGGTCCTCTGGGTGAGGGGCTCGCTCTGAGTGAGGGGGTCCTCTGGGTGAGGGGGTCCTCTGGGTTAGGGGTCCCTGATGCCTGGGCAGCAGAGAGGAGGGCATTGGGAGCACTTCTGCGAGGTTCAGGGAGAACGGGGTGCAGGCGCTCCGCTCCAGGGGCTGGGGGCGGGGGTGGGAGAGTGTGCTTGGGGGGCTCGGCTCCGCGTGGCCTGTGCCAGGAGCCCCCTCTGCAGAGCCAGACGCTGCAGGCAGGAGGGGCTGCCCTGAGAGCCAGCGCCCAGTCTGAGCCCCTGAGTGTGGGGAGATGGGCTCTCAGCACCCCTAGTGGGAGGGGGGGTCCAGGCCCCCTTCTGGCTTCTCCCCCACATTCCTGGGGTGCACGGGGCAGCTGGTGGCTGGAGCACGCCCCAGGGCCCCCAGGCTGCCGGAGCGCCCGCTGTCCATCTGTCCTCGTCCCCCAGGACCCCAGTCCAGGTGGCACCCCTCCCGGCACCTCATTAGGAAAGGGTCCGGGTCCTTCTGGCGCCTGGGCCCCGCCCCCACCCCACGCCAGCTGCGGGCTCCGGCCCGAACCTGATGAATATGTATGACCAGAGAAGCTGGGCCTGCGGGCCCCCCCAAACCTTTGTCCCCAGAGCAGGAGCAAAGCCACAGCAGGCAGAGCTGGGTCTTCGGTGTCCTGGGTCCCGGGCCAGGGCCCGCCTGACTGGCACAGCAGGTGGGAGGCCCCCGGGCCTGGCCCAGTGAGGGGCTGGGGCTGAGCCAGGAAGCTGCCTCCCAGTGCACACTGGCCCCCCGCCCCGCCCCCCAAAGGGGGACACGGAATGCCTGCTCCGGGGAGACACCTGCTGCTTCCTGGAGGTGGGGGCGACCCCTGAGGTCACCCACAGGTGCCAAACCTACTCGCAGGGAGCCACCCCCACAGCAGCCAGCCGGCCTCTGCCAGCCGGGCCCGGGGCTGGTGGGTGAGCAGGGGGTGGTGCGGCCTGGGAGCCCCGGGTGCGGGAGCCACCGGCCCAGCTGAGGAGGACCACCACCACCAGGCCAGCTTGCTGGCTGCTCCGGCTCACAGGGCAGCCCGGGGCTGCAGAGCGCACGCACCCGCTGGGCGAGGGTGGCATGGAGAGCGTCCCTGCTCTGAGGGGGCCGGCCACCGTGGGACGTGCGCCGAGGCCCGAGGCCCCAGTCCTGGCGGTGCCCTGAGCTGGGCCTGCCGCCCAGGTGTGGAGGGCAGTGAGGTGGGGTCCACCCGGGCCTCCTTCCCACGGCGCCAGCCTGCCTTCCGGGCTGGGTGGCAAAGTGCCCACCTGGCCCGCCGGGACTCCGTGGAGGCACGGGCCTGGCCAGAGCGTGGGCCGCGGGGTGTGCTGTGTTCAGCACAATCTCTGTTGCAAGGGTCACGGGGACCCTGGGGTTCGAAAACCTGCACGAGGGAGGGAGGGAGGGGGGAAGGGAGAGATGGAGGAAGGGAGGGAGGGAGGGAGGGCCCTGAGCAGGCAGCCCTGGCCCAATCGCCCTCCCAGGCCTGAGAGCTCAGCTCTGCTGCGGGGTTGGGAGAGGGGGTGAGGGGTGACTCTCTGAAACCCTGGCGTGCCCTAGGGCTGGGTGCCAGGAAGGAAGGCCTCCCTTTGCCCACAGCCAAGGCAGCGTCTTTTTTTTTTCTTTTTTAATATATTTTATTGATTTTTCACAGAGAGGAAGGGAGAGAGATAGAAAGTCAGAAACATCGATGAGAGAGAGACATCAATCAGCCGCCTCCTGCACGCCCCACAGTGGAGATGTGCTCGCCAGCAAGGTCCATGCCCCCAACCGGAATCGAACCCGGGATCTTTCAGTCCGCAAGCCGACGCTCTATCCACTGAGCCACACCGGTCTTGGCAAGGCAGCATCTTGAAGGGGCCGCAGGCATGGGCAGCTGGGTTCCTCCTGCCTCTGCAGCCGGTGTGGGGGGGCGCTCTGACCTGGCTGGGGCTGCTTCGGCCAACTCGCTCCTCCCCTCCCTCCCAACTCGCAGCCTGGGGTGGGGGCGGGGAGGGGGGAACCACAGCCCCCGGAGCTCCAGGCTCCCAGAGTGGGGTGCCCAGGTCGTGCTCTCGGAAGGAAAGTCGGGGAGTGGGTCTGGGAGCCTGGCTTGTAAGAAGCCCGCTTGGGGCTGGCGGGTGGGGAGGCAGACACCCCGCTCCTTTGCTGACTGTCCTGTGTGCATGCGCACATGCACACGCGCACACACGCGCACACACACATACACACGCTCGCACGCGCGCAGAGCCAGGTCTCCAAGGCCACGGCGCCGCTGCGCCCCAGCTCCGCGGCGCTAATGCATTAATGGGAGGCGGCGGCCGGAGCCGGGAGGCTCCCAGGTGAGTCTCAGGAGCCGACCGTGGCGTCACTGGGAGCCCCGGAGGCTGGCGGGGGGGCTGGCAGGCCCGGGGCCAGGAGCCTGCGTCTCCCGGAGCCTGCGTGCGGCAGAGCAGCCGGCCCCCCGCCCCCAGGCCGCCGCCCTGGGACCTGTGGAATGAGTGCGCGTGGCCTGCTGACTGAGGGGCCTCTCTGCCCCTCCCTAGACACCCCCCCCAACGAATCAGGTCCTGCTGAGGCTGCAGAGGCCTGGAGGCTGGTCCTAGGGGGATGACTGCCCCCTTGAAGAGCCATCTTCCAGGTGGGAGTGTGAGCATCCTCCAGGTGTGAGCGGTCCTCCTCCAAGTGGAAGTGGCCATCCTCCAAGTGTGAGTGATCTTCCTCACACTGGTGGGAGTGTGTGAGCGTCCTCCAGGACAGTAGTTCTCAACCTTCCTAAGGCCGCGACCCCTTGCATGCAGTTCCTCATGGGGTGGTGACCCCCAACCATGAAATTTCGCTACGGTGATGCATTGTGATTAAATATCTGCATTTTCCAATGGTCTTAGGCGACCCCTGTGAAAGGGTCGTTCGACCCCCCAAAGGGGTCGCGACCCACAGGTTGAGAACTGCTGCTTCAGGTGGGAGTGGCCATCCTCCAGGTGTGAGTGGGCCTCCTCTAGGTGGGAGTGGTCATCCTCCAGGTGTGAAGTCCTCATTCAGGTGGGAGTGCACCTTCAGGTGTGAGTGGTCCTCCTCCAGGTGGGAGTGGCCATCCTCCAGATGGGAGCGCCTCCTCCAGGTGTGTGGCTGTCCTCAGGGTGTCACCGCATTGTCCTGCAGGCCTCACTGAGCGGACTCCTGGCCGTGCACTCTTCTTTCTCGGGACGGCCACTGCCTGAGGTCAGGGCAGAGTGCATGGACCCAAGCCCGGACCCTGCCCAGCCAGCAGCCCAGCTAAGCAGGCTCCTGTCCCCTTGGGGCTCCTGGGCTGGTGACCCGAGGGGTCGGGGTGGTGATGGGGTCCCGGGGGATTACTCCTCACCATCTCTCTCCTCTGACACCACTGCCGGGGTGGGGGGCGAGGGGGAGGTGCCAGCCCAGCCTTCTGGCCCCTGGAGAGTCGGGTGTTCGCGATTCCAGGCTGCATAGCCGCTCCCCACCCACACGCACCCCAGGCCCAGCCGCCTCCGCCCACACCCCCCTCCGGCCACATCCCAAATCCCCGATCCCCGCAGCAGACCTCGGTGTTTGCCTGTTGCCATAGCGACGGGATGCACCTTTCTGTTACCATGGCAACGAGCCAGGGTTTTTAAAATTCAGTTGAGGTAATTTCCACCCCTCAATCCTCATCCTCAAGACACCTCATTCTGCTCTTTTTTTTCTTCTTCTTCTTTTCCTCTGAATCTTTGGGGTCCCCGCCACCAGCCTCAGCCGGAGGGTCTGTGAGGCTGGTGGGACACTCAGACGCCGGCCCCCATCCCTTCCCGACCCCCTCAGCCAGGCCGGTCCCCGGGGAGCCGGGTGGCCTCTTCCCGCGGCCGCTCCAGGCCCAGGGTGGCAGGGAGAGGTGTGTGGGGGCCTGGTCGGCGGCCTGTGCCCAGGCAGGGGGGCAGCCAGCAGGGACCCTCCCCAGCCGCCCCCCGCCTCTGAGGTCCCCAGGGCTCAGCCCGGGTTCTCCAGTTGCCACGGCCCAGCCCAGGACGGCCACAGGGACAGGTGTTGTTTGTGCTGCGCTAAGGAGCTTAGCTGGTGGGACCCGGGCGGCAGGGTGCGGTGCGGGGATCTGCGGTCAGAGGGAACAGGATGCAGACGCTGTCCCTTCCCTGATGCCCCCCTCCCCGCTGGGCCCGCGCCGGCTCCAGCCTCATCTGGCTGCTCCTGGTGGATTCCTGAGGCCCGCACCCCCTCCCCGCCCCCACCCACCTCTGGCTGTCCTGGCAGCGGGGAGGCGGGGACCCACAGGTGGGTGCCCAGGCCGAAGGGCAGTGGCTCAGCTTCCCGGCCGTGGGGCTCAAGGACTAAGACCCCCTAGCAACAGCTCTTCTGGGGTCACAGAGGGGCAGGCAACCTGGAAGGGCGACAGAGCACCCCCATGTGTGTGTGGGGGGCCCAGGCTGCAGAGGCCCTGCCACTCCTGCTCCTCCGTCCCCCGAGGAGGAGCCCAGAGCAGAGGGCTGTCTGCAGAAGCCTGGCCTCCCCCTCCCCCTGCCCTCGGCCCCGTCAGCGCCCCCAGTGGCCGGACACCCCGTGTGCAGCCCCCACGCGGGATAGGGACGTCCGGGTTTGACCCTCTTCCCACCAGCCCTGGAGGCTCCACTGGCACAGACCAAGCCACAGGGTTCCGGGGGCAGACCTGGCTAACTCTTCTGTTCTCCCCGCCGGTGGGAGAGCTGGGGTGTGGGTGGGGGGAACCAGAGACCCCTGGGAAAGAGTATAGGCCCAGCGGGGTGTGTGGAGGGTCAGGATGGAGGAGCAGAGCATGTGGGCACCATCCACCACCTGCCTCCTTTTCTCCCAGGCTCCCAGACAGGGGAGGCCCCAGGCTAGGCCAGGAGGGAGCCCAGGTCCACCCTCGTGAGATAGGGGTGTCCAAGATGGGGACGCCCTGGTCCCGGGACCTTTCTCAGGGCTCCACGGGGTCTCTGCTCACTCCCGGCGCCTCCTCTCCGAGCTGCCCCTCCAGCCCCCGGGACCCCGGCCTGTGGTTCCTGGCAGAGCTCCAGGGACCAGGACTGACGGTGAGCCCCACTCCAGCTCCGCCAGCCCCCCCCCCCGCTGGGACCAGGCCGAGGGCTCCTCTATGAGCAGCAACAGCAGGCGTTGGTGGGGGCTCGGCGTCAGGAAACCCTGTGCAGCCAGGGGGACCCCAGGAGAAGGTCGGTGGTCCTGGTGCCGGGGGGGGGGGGAGGGGAGGGGCAGCACGAAGCCCCAGTCAGAGTCGGGGAGGCGCAGTGAGGGGGTGCCGGGGACAGGGCAGATCCAAGCCGCGGCTCAGAGGATGAGGGTCAGGCAACCCTCTCATTCTGGCGCCTCCTCCCCTCTGTGCTCAGAACAGCACCCTGTCCCCCACCCCGCCTGCGCCCAGGCCAGAGGGAGCAGGCCTCCGACTCCCAGAAACCCCGAATCACCTTGTCTCCGAGGAGACGGGTCCTTGGGGCCTCGGACCAAGGATCAGGACCAGAGGGCCGCCTCCGGGGGCATTTAAAGGGGAAGCTGAGCCGGAACCGGTGTGGCTCAGTGGATAGAGCGTCGGCCTGCGACTGAAAGGTCCCAGGTTCGATTCCGGTCAAGGGCATGTATCCTGGTTGCGGGCACATCCCCAGTGTGGGGCGTGCAGGAGGCGGCTGATCGATGTCTCTCTCTCATTGATGTTTCTGACTCTCTATCCCTCTCCCTTCCTCTCTGTAAAAAATCAATAAAATGTGTTTTTTTTTAAATAAAAATAAAGGGGAAGCTGAGAAGTGCCAGCAGGGGTGCCCCTGGGTGGTGATGCGCCACCTGGAACCCAGGACCTGCGCCCTCGGCCCCGCCCGCCCAGGGCTGAGCGCCCCACCTGCTGCGGGGAAGCCCCGAGTTTCAGAAAGAACAGGGGGCCCCGCTGAACCACCAGCGCCCCCAGGATCTGCCCAGGCCCAGGGAGCCCCTGCAGGAAGCATCCCTGACCCCTGACCCCTGACCCTTGGCCCCTGACCCTGGCCACCCACCGGTTCCTGGGCCTGGATGCTCTGTGAGTGCCCCGTCTCCGGTCTCCGGGGCCGGGCTGGGAGATGCTGGGGCCGGGCGGGCAGGAGCCACGGAGGCCGTGGGGTGCTCTCCCGCCACCGCCGGGCTGGGCAGAGGCTGGCGGGCCGCTCCGAGGGAGGACCAGGCAGCCATTGGCCTGGACGCCGGGGAGGCGGACGGTGCGAGGCCGGGCTGGGTGCTGCCGGGGACAGGGGTGGCACCCAGCGTGGGCACACCCCCGCTCCGGCCCGGGGCCGGGAGGCTGGCAGCCGGAGAGGCCGGGGGTGCAGAATGGGGGGCTGCGCCGAGTGGCCGGAGCGGAGAGGGCCGCCAGCAGCCGGGAAGAGCCGATGGCCGGAGCCGTCCCCAGATTCCCCCACAGCCAGGTCTCAGTGGGGTGTGTGCATGGCCTGGGGGCACCCCATGTCCGAGTGCATGCCCTGGGGATGCCCCGTGTCCACATGCATGACCTAGGGGCGCCCCGTGTCTGCATGCATGGGGGCGGGGCGCCCCGTGTCTGTGTGCATGGCCAGGGGTTGCTCCGTGTCCTGAGTGCATGCCCTGTGTCCAAGTCCATGCCCTGGGGCATCCCATGTCCTGAGTGCATGCCCCTGGGGCGCCCCGTGTCCACACGCATGGCCAGGAGGGCAGAGCCGGGACAGGAGTGTCAGGGCCGCGGGTCAGGCTCCTCGGTGGTGACCTGGAGGACGGCCAGCTCAGATCTCAGACCCGCTGGCCCCGCAGACCCGCCGGGACCCCGAGCCCAGCCAGGAGGGGACCAGGCCGTTCAGCCAGGAACACGGGGGCGCAGGCTGCAGAGGCTCCTGGTCACCTGGGCCTTGTCTGGACGCTGGGGTGCCCCTTCCCAGCAGCCCCTGCAGCTTCATGGGCGGCAGCTGTCCCGGAGGAGCCGTGACCTGGGAGTGGGGGCCTCGGTCCCTCTGAGAAACGGGGCGCAGGATGTGCCGCCTGGGACCGGGCACCGGTGTGACCGAGGTTGAGGGGCTTCCCACCCCCAGCTCACTCCCGCGGCCAGGGGGACAGACCCTCGGAGGGCTGGGGGTGCTGTGGACACGAGATCTGGGCCTCGCTGCCCGGAGCCCGCCTGCTCGGGCCCCCACTTTGCCGGCTGCTGCCTGGGGGTGAGGGCAGGGGGTGTCCGGACCTCAGTGCATCTTCCCCACGAGGGCCTGTTGGGGCTCCCCGCCTCCACGGGGGTCCCCACAGCCCGGCCTGTCCCGGGGCGGGGGGGCGAGGAGGCCTGAGAGCCAGCCCAGGTCCGTTCCCCACTTCCTGCAGGTCGGGTCTCCACTGACAGGCATCCCCTCTCACCTCCCAATCACGCTCCCCGCCCTCCCCTCCCCCCACGCCCCTCCTCGCTGCCAATTCAGAACGTGCCACCCCACCGGGCGGCTTCCTCCCGGCCTCACTCCTGCCGCGGAGGCAGCCAGCCGCAGACCCCGCTCCTCACGTCCCTGTCCGCACCCCGCCCCGCATCGGGCCTTCGGGGACCCCCACCTCACCCCGAAGTACCCCCCCTTCTGGCCCCCCCCCCCCCCCCCCCCCCCCCCGTTCCGGGCCGGGCCCCCCCCCCCCCGCCCCAGCAAACTTGGCTGCCGTCAGCTCCCTCCCTGGCGGGCAGAGGCAGGGCGTTCGAGTCCATTTAATCTTGGCAGAATGCAATTTCCTGCTTCAGGGAGCTGGCAGGGTTAGGGAGGCTTAATGAGGGGGGAGGGGAGCGGGGAGGGGAGAGGCTGAGCGCGGCCGGGAGGTGGAGGGAGCCCTGGGCCAGGCCGGGGTCGGGGAGCCCAGGGGGGGGGCGGGGGGGGGGGGGGGGGTGTCTCTGGGGTCAGCCGGGCCAGCTCTGCAGCCTCAGGCTCCCCTGGCAGGTCTGGGCTGTCAGCGAGCTCTCCCCACCCCCCTCTGCTGTCGCTGTCGCTGCAGAGTGGGGATGGGGGGGCTCGCTGTCAGCCAGGCAGGGTGGGGACGCACTGTGAGGCAGGGTGCAGGTCTGAGGGTGCAGGGGGGGCGGAGCGGGGAGAGCTGGGGGCTCCTGGGGGTGGGTCCGGGGAGAGCGTGCAGCAGGCAAGTCCCAGACCCCCGATGAAAGGGCGAAAGGGGGGTGGGTGGGAGGGCAGGGAGGGGGCAGCTGGGCTGGAATTTCAGCCCCAATGGGATGCTTATCAGCCGCCACCGAGGAAGCCGGGGAGATAAGGGACAAAGGGCCTCTGAGTGCCGGAAGCCCCACCCCTGGGGGCAGGGCGGCCCCCCACCTCCACACACACACACACGGCCTGGGGGGCATCCTGGCACCTCCCTGCCCCTCTCCGAGCCCTCCCATCCCTCCTGACCTGGTTTCCCAACCCCCGGGGACACAGAGTCCCCAGGCGGTGGGCCCAGGACCACCCTCCTCCCCACGGGCAGCCGGCCAGGGGCCAGGGGAGGGGTTCTCACCCCAAGCAGGCAGCCTGGGGGATGGGGAGGCTCGGCGAACCCCAGGCCCGAGGGGGCTGGGGGGGGGGGCCGAGCAGGGCTGAGGCACTTCCAAGCCACCGGCCACCGGGACCCGCACTCAAGGGCGCCAGGAGGCCATGGAGACCACGGCAGGCCGAGGCCGTGGCCCTGGGCTCTGGGGTCCTCCCCTGACCTCGGTCCCCCACGTGCGGGAGGGGGTCTCCAGGAGGGGCCCGGCCTCCGGGTCTCGGCAGGTGCTGGGGAGGCGGCAGGCATGCATTGACGCTAGGGAACTGGGAGGCCGGAGGGTTGAGGGGGACACGGCCTCTGGCCCTGAGCTCCTGGCAGCCTGAGGCCCCCCAGCCCTCCTCCCCCGCCCCCAGGATCCTCCCCATCGGGGTGGGGAGGGAGCTCACAGCGACCAGCTGCCCCTGGGGAGGGCTGCCCCCCCTCCTCAAAACTCTGCCCCACTTCCCACTAGCTCAGCGGTTCTCAACCTGTGGGTCCAGACCCCATTGGAGGTCAAATGGCCCTTTCACAGGGGTCGCCGAAGACCCTGGGGAAATGCAGATATTGACATCACGATGCATCACAGTAGCTAAAATTCATGGTTGGGGGTCACCACCCCATGAGGAGCTGGATGCCAGGGTCTTGGCCTGAGGAAGGTTGGGAATGGATCTTCCCCAGCCGGGCCTCCCCCCACCCCCCAAGGTCGGTCCGGGGCCCACAGGTGCTTCTTTGCTTAGCTCAGCCAGCCGCCCCCCTCCCCCGGCCCTGTGTGGGCCCCTCGGCCCCTCACCTTCCCCCACGGCCCCGCCCCCACCTCTAGCCGCTCCGTCCAGCTCAAGGACACGTGGTGACAGGTCTGCCCCAGGCTCCGGCCCGGTGAGGCCGCCGGGAGATGGCTAATTGGCTCTTTAAAGCCCAGCCGCAGCATCTCCTCCCCCTCCCCCTCCCGACAGGGCCTCCCCGCACCTTCCTCCTAGCCCTTGGGGTGCCCACACCCCTGCCAGCATCCCGCCTGCTGGCCAGGGAGCTGGCCCAGCAGCCCCTCACCTGCCCGGCCCGAGGCACCACTGGTTCATAGCGTTTGGAGGCGCTGTGGGCTGCGGGGGGTGGAGGGGGAAGTGTGGCTGGAGGAGGGGGAGGTGTGTCCTGGGCAGCCTGCTGCTGGCGCTACGCTCCCCCCACCACCCCCAGGAGGGCCCACTGGGGCCCGTGAGGTCGCCTGTGCGGGCAGAGGCCTCGGAGGGGCCAGCGTGTGTGTGTGTGTGTGTGCGCTGACCGGTGGGTCCCGGACGCCAGGCGGGCAGAGGCCGTGGCAGGACAGTGGGTCAGGACCACCCCCTCCCGAGTGGACCTTCTTCTGGACGAGAGGCCGACGCCCGCTGCTCTCTCCCGGGCCCAGCTGGCGCCAAGCGAATGGAGCAAACCCTGGGCCCTGGGACGGCACCTGGTCTCTCACCTGCAGGGATGGACACGGGGGCGGGGCGCCCTCCATGGCTCCTGGCATCTGCTCCCGGGCCTGTATGTCCCACCGCTTCTTCTTCTTCTTCTTTTTAAATATATTTTATTGATTTTTCACAGAGAGGAAGGGAGAGGGATAGAGAGTTAGAAATATCAATGAGAGAGAAACATCGGATCAGCTGCCTCCTGCACGCCCCACACTGGGGATGTGCCCGCCACCAAGATACATGCCCTTGACCGGAATCGAACCTGGGACCCTTCAGTCCGCAGGCTGACGCTCTATCCACTGAGCCACACTGGTTTCGGCTTCCACCGCTTCTTAAGGACAACATGGGTGAAAGGTCAGTCCAAACTGGGCGCAGCCCTGGGGGGTGGGACTTGCTGGCTCCTCACCCAGTGGCAGTCCAGCCCAGGACACCTGCCCTCCTGAGCCCACGGTAGCCCTGGGCCCAGGGGAGACTCGATGGACCCCCGGAGTCCACGGGCAAGACCCGGCACAGGGGCCAGGCCGTCTGCCAAACGAAGGAGGAAGGAAGGAAGGAAGGATGGCTTATTTCTTTTTTTTTTTAATATATTTTATTGATTTTTTTACAGAGAGGAAGGGAGAGCTAGAAACATTGATGAGAGAGAAGCATCAATCAGCTGCCTCTTGCATGCCCTCCTACTGGGGATGTGCCCGCCACCAAGGCACATGCCCCTGACCGGAATCGAACCCGGGACACCCCCCCCCCCCAGTCCGCAGGTTGACGCTCTCTCCACTGGGCCAAACCAGCCTTGGTGGATGGATAGCTTTTGACTGGGACACGGGGCAGAGGGAGGGCTCCCCCAGATCAGCGGACGGGACTGGCCGGGCATCGGGGCTCTGGGGGAGACAGCAGGGGGGCCAGGCCAGGAAGACTGGGAGACGCTCCCAGGGAGACTGGCCGGGCCAAGGTTGGGGGCACCCGGTGGCAGGCGGTGAGGCTGCGGCCTCGCAGAGATCTGGGGGCCCACGAGCATGCGGCCAGGCCAGTGTTACCCAGAGACGGGCCTCTCCAGCCCTGCCTGCCCGCCCCTCCCCAGTAACGGGGCCCATCCAGACCCTCAGCTGGAAATGCAGGCCTGCAGCCGCCCTCTTCCCCTCCGCCCTGCACCCAGATTCACACCCCAGTCAGACTGGGTTGCAGATGCCCTGGGCTGGGAGGCAGGATTGCAGGGGGGGCGGCTGCAGGGGGACGGCTGCAATGGGGTGGGCTGCAAGGGGACAGGGTGTGGCCAGAAAGAAACTGAGGCCCAGTCGGTGGGCCACACCCCTCTCAGGGGCTCGGACAGAGGCTGCCTGTGATGGGTGCAGGCAGCACACAGTAGGCACTCAGGCAGGCTGTGCACACAGGACGGCATCCTTCTGGGTGGCAGGTCTCCCCACTGGCCCCCGCCTTCGTGTGGGGGTGCCGGAGCCAGCGGGCCCCAGGGTGGAGTGCAGCGTTCTGATCGCTCCTTTGTGGGCCCGGCCTCCTCCCTTATCCCTCCATCTCGGCCGGCCCGCTCCTTCCGGGAGCTGAGTGAGAGGGGCTTTGCTGAAACCTGTCCTCCGATTAAATCTCCAATCGCTGCCTCGGGAGAGGGGGCGGGGAGGCCAGCCAGCCAGCCGGGCCGTACGTGGGGGGTGTGCCGGGGCCAGAGAGGAGCCTCTCTGCACCCCCAGATCTCAGGTCTCCCGGGGAAAGACGAGGGGCGCTGCTGAGTTTGAGGGTTCTCAGTGCTCTGCCTGAGTCCCTGTCCTCCCTCTCTCCTCTCTCTCTCTCCCCTCTCTCTCTCTCTCTCTCTCTCTCTCTCTCTCTCTCTCTCTCTCGGAGCTAGAGGAGCCCTATAAAATCTTAGACCAGACTCTGTCACACCTTCCCGCCCCCCCAGGGCCTTTTCTCAATCGGAAGCTGCACCCCGACACTCCAGGGGCCTGGGAGCCCCAGACACGCTTGCCCAGACCCCTGCTCTTCAAGGCCTTGGTGTTCCCTTCTGCTCAATGGGCTCACAGTGATGTGCTGGCCAAGGTGAGCCAGAGGCCCGATCGTCCCGAGGACTCCGCAGAGAGCCCAGGCGGAGGACCACCCCTGACCTCGGGGTGCAGGTCAGAGGTCAGGGACGGTCAAGGGTTCGGCCCTGTGAGGTTTGGCGATGAGACCCTGACAGGATGGGAAGGCACCTGTCCCGGGGGTAGGGAGCCGGGTGCGGCTTCTTCGCTGCCCGCCATCCGCAGCCCAGGGAGCAGCAGGCGTCTCAGCGGGGTGCAGTGCTTAGCTGGCCCCAGGTCTGCTGGACCAGCCCCCCTCCACGCCCCGGCATTAGCCCTGCTACCTGCCCGCCCCCAAGGCTGTGCCACCCAGCGCTGTGTGTGTGTGTGTGTGTGTGTGTGTGTGTGTGTGTATTCTCTGCAAGATGCCCACCAGTCCCAGCTCTCTGTGCCTCCCGAGAGCCTGGCAGCCCAGACCCCAGACCCCAGACCGGGCTAGGGTGCTGGTCAAGATCCTGCTTCCCGGCTCAGGGGGACGGAGACCAAGACGGGGTGCCCTGGCCTCCGGTCTCTGGCCTGAGGGTGCAGACGGCGACCTCCGAGCACAGCCCTTCCATGGGGAGGACCTGGGGCCAGGCTAACACAGAGGCCAGGTGGCAGGGTGCCCAGGGTCTGCACCAGCCCCTCCCCTTCCCCAGGTGGGGGGCGGGGAGCCTGCCTGTGCCGGGGGACCGGGAGGCCAGTCACGGCTGTCACGAGGGGGGACATTCCCCAGTCTGTGGAGCTAAGTAAGTCCAGATCCCGCTCGCAGGCCCGGCTGCAGGACCTTCCGAGGGCCCCTCCCCCGGGCCGGGGCCACACAGACACGGAGGGGGTGTGCGCGGCAGATGTGGGGCTGGGCGGCGGCCAGCGGCCCCGCAATCATCGGAGCCCATCGCAGGCCTCCGGCTCCTCGCAGGCACACCTCGGCCTCAGGGGCTCCCCTGGCACTGGAGTGGGGGTTGGGGGACGCTCACAGCTGGGACCTTGCTGCCTTGGAACTCCCGGCTGCCGTGAGGTCCCCGCTGCTGCAGCCGGAGGAGACACTCCCCGGTCAGCCGCTCTGGGGCGAGCAGGCAACGGCCAGTGGGCACCCGGCCCTGTATCGTGCTCCGCTCTGGTGACGTCAGCAGAGCCACCCCCAGAGGCAGCTCGCAGACCCCGCTCAGAGGACAGAGGGGCCCTGGCCGCGCCCCCTCCCATGCGGTCAGCCAGAGCCCCCAGCTGGAGTGTGGGCGTGTGGGCGGGAGAGAGAGAGGAGGACGAGCCCAGAGCAGAGAGGCAGGCAGGCAGGGAGCTGGGGGGCGGGACAGCCACGGCAGGTGGGGGAAGGGGTGCTCAGCTGGGACCCCCAGTGAAGTCGGGGCCCTTGAGCTGGGGCAGGAGACGTGGCCTGGCTCCCGCTTCCCAGGTTACTCTGGACCGGGTGGACCAGACTCTGCAGCAGTGGTTCTCAACCTGTGGGGTCGCAACCCCTTTGGGGGGGTCGAACGACCCTTTCACAGGGGTCGCCTAACACCATCGGGAAATGCAGATATTTACATCACGATGCATCACAGTAGCAACATTTCATGGTTGGGGGTCACCACCCCATGAGGAACTGGATGCGAGGGTTGCGGCCTTAGGAAGGTGGAGAACCACTGCTCTGCAGTAGCGGGGGGCTGGGGGAGGGACTGGGGGGCTTCTGCACCCTCAGGTAGGAGGTGGGGTCCCTGTGGAGGTGGTGGCCGCCTGGACCACGGCCGCAGGCTGCTGGCCGGGAGGGGCGCCTGCTGGTGCCCACCTCCTGAAGGTGCGGCTGCAGGTATTTGCCGACGGGGTGGACGCTCTGCGAGTGGCAGAGGGCGTCCGGGCTGGCCCAGGCCTTCTGCTCAGACAGACCCTCGTGGCTGGGGCTGCCCGCCCGTCCTCGCTCACCCATCACTTGCCCATCGCCCGCCCCGGCCAGGCCTTGGAGACTGGGCCCAGAACCCCCGTCCCCACGTGGGGACTGAGCTCTGGTCGGACCCCAGGCCAGGCTGGGGCTCCCCCAGGGCCGGACAGGCTGGCTGGGTGAGCGCCGGGCGGCCGTCTGGCCTCTGTCTAAACAGGATGCGCGGGAGGCGGCCCACGGTCACGGGTCACTTGGCAGCCGGCCCAGCTGGGGCCCACCGACCCCCACCCCCTCCGCCCCCCAGCACGAGCACACACACAGGATGAGGGCGTGGGGGGGGGTACCATGCTGCCCTGGGTCCCCCTCTCCTGTTCACTCCGAGGTCCTATGAGGAGCAGTTGCTGATCGGAGGGGTGCAGAGGAGGGGAGGGTCTGAGGGGGGAGAGTGTGGAGGGTCTCGGAGCGTCTGGAAGGTGCCGGACCCTCAGGACCCCCTGACTCAGCCCGGAGGAGGCCGTGTCTGGCTGGAGGACGGTCTGGCTGGAGGAGGCCCGAAGGATCTAGATTCAGGAAGTAGGAGAGGCGTTCCAGGCACGGAACGGCGTGTGCAAAGGCCAGAGCTGAGCGGGCAGAGCCCCTGGACAAGGCCGGGGTGCCCGCAGGCTGCAGGCGGAAGGGAGGACGAGGCAGCCTTTGGAGGGGCAGAGTCTGGGGGTGCAGGAGGCTGCTGCAGGGATGGCGGCCCCACGGGGCAGCAGAGGCTGGGTAGAGCATCCCGGTGGCGGGGTGGGGGTGGGGGGCCGGCAGAAAGGGCCGCAGGCAGCTTGGGAGCCAGCCAGGAGGTGGGCCTCTCCTGCTTCGATCGGCGCGGAGCCAGCCCCTGGGGCAGGCCGGGCAGGAAAAGGCTGAGCTGGGCCGAACCCGTCCCGCTCTGGGCCACGGTGACTCCTCTTGCCCGCCCCGCCCGGCCACCGGAGCAGCCTCCGCACCCCCTCCCCCCCGGCCCCCCTCCAGCACGCCCCCTCTCTGGGATCCAGTTCCGGCTGTGGGGGCTGGGCCGGCGAGCAGGCAGCGCCTGGGGCAGGGGAGATGAGAAAACCAGAAAGAGGGGAAATCTGAGCCAGGGACGCGGGCTGGGGCTGGGGCTGGGGCTGGGGCTGGGGCTGGGGCTGGGATGGGGCTGGGGCTGGGCTGGGGCTGGGACTGGGCTGGGACTGGGACTGGGATGGGGCTGGGACTGGGATGGGACTGAGGATGGGGCTGGGATGGGATGGGACTGGGGCTGGGATGGGGCTGGGATGGGGCCGGGGCCGGGCCGGGCGGGCTGGGGCTTGCCCAGTGGGCTAGGCCAGGGAAACAGGTTCCCCGGAGACGGAGACGGGGCCGGAGGAGGGGGTGCTGTTTAGTCACCACCTTCATCCAGGGGGCATGCAGCCTCTGAGCACAGCCCCCCCCCCCCAGGCCAGCCTTACCGAGGCCCAGGCCGGAAGGGCAGTGTGTCTCAAGGTCACCGGTCGGTGGCTGCCCCTCCCCACCTGAGGAGGAGGCCGCGGGGCAGACAGAGGTGGTTAGGCCGCAGGCGGCCGGGCTGAGTCAGGCCCCACCGCTGAGCCGGGAAGAGCCGGAAGGAAAGGCAGGCTGAGCGCTGCCAGCAGCCAGGACTGCCGGGCTGGGGGCTGCGGTCCGGGAGGGAGACCTGCACCCCCTCCTGCTGCCTGCCGGCCGCGTCACCCCGGGGGGCTGAGACAGGGGGCCTCCCCATGGGCCACACCGCTGTCTGTCGGGCACGCGGCACCTCAGATGCTCCTGGAGGTGCTGAGCCGGAAGCCCCCGGCCACACAGTCAGGAGTCACCCCAAGGGCTTGCCTTGTGGCACCCAGAGCCGGTCTGGGAAGGGAGCTGCAGGAGGAGGACCCCGGAGGCTGGCTCAGCGGGTGAACCAGACCTGGCCTGACCCCTGTCCCTGCCCCTCAGCGCCCTGCTTGTCCAGGCTGGTGCCCGCTGGCTGCAGGGGAGCTGAGAGGCAGGCCTGGGCCCTGGGTCCAGCAGAGCAAGACGGAGGCCTGGGCCAGGGGCGGGCTCTCAGGGTCCTGATGGGAATGGAACCTGGGACCCCTCAGACCACAGCAAGCGAGCCCGCTGAGCGGCCTCTGGAGGGGAGACCGAGGGCGCTGGGTGCAGGGAGAGCACGGGGTGAGGAGTTGGCTCCGGGCCACGTGGCTCTTGGCTGGGTTCCCTTCCCCACCGGGCGCTGCTGAGATCTGCTCTTTCGTTCATTCAATAAAGACGACTGAGCCCCACCAGCGAGTGCCCTGGACTCCAGCACTCACTGCCGGCTGAACCCCCTCCTGACCCCACCCCCGCCGAACCCCCAGCCGGGTGGCAGGCCTTTGGCTCCACTGGGCCCCGGGCCTGGCCCTGCCCCCCCGCAGCCTCCCCAGAGGACCCCCCGAAATGCAGTGCTCTCCGCCCCGCCCCTGGCCTTCTTCTCCCATCCCCCCTCCTCGGTGCCAGGGGGACACCTCAGGCTGACTGACCACACACCTGGCACACGGGGCCCCTCGCCTGGCATTGGGCTGGCTTCCAGGGCTCTGACACTGGGGCTGGGGCTGGGATGGGACTGGGATGGGACTGGGCTGGGGCTGGGGCTGGGGCTGGGGCTGGGATGGGACTGGGCTGGGGCTGGGGCTGGGGCTGGGGCTGGGCTGGGGCTGGGCTGGGGCTGGGGCTGAGCTGGGGCTGGGGCAACATGGGGGAGGCCCTACCATCGCCTCCCGATGGCACACCCTGTCTGGACACGGATGAGTCTGGAACAGCACACGGGGACACAGACGCTCGGCCAGGCCCCGACACAGTCCAAGGCGCGGTGCAGGCTCTGGCGGTCCTGCTGTCCCTCCCGAGACTGACCGTCCGGTCCTCCGCTTGTCCGGAGGAGGCTGGGCATTCCTCCTGTGCAGCCAGGCTCAGCGCTGGCTCCCCGCTCCTGCCCGCTGCCCCCGCCCCCCACGGCCTCCCCTCCTCTGTGCGTGGAGCTCCATGGACAGATCAATGGAGTCTCCTTCCCAGCCCAGCCTCTCCTCCCTCCCCGGGGTCCCCGGCAAGTCCCAGCAGCTCTGCCTTAGTGACCACGAGAACCACGATCCTGCTGGGGGTGGGGACCAGGAGGGCGGTCAGGGCTGGGGGTGGCGAGAGGGATGGAGGCTCCACGGTGATCCCCTCTGGGGTGACGCTGGGACAGAGGAGTGGGGACGAGGAGAGACGGCGGTCACAGTGTTTTATGTTTATTTTATTTTTTTAAATATATATGCTTTTTTTTTTAATTTCAGAGACAAAGGGAGAGGGAGAGAGAGAAAGAGAGAGAAACATCCATGAGAGAGAAAACCCTGCATGCCTCCCCAGGGGATTAAGCCCGCAACCCAGGCACGTACCCTTGACGGGAATCGAACCTGGGTGGGACCCTTCAGACCACAGGCCGGCGCTCTATCCCCTGGGCCACACGGGCCAGGGCTGTGTGGGGTTTTACACGGGACGTGACGGAGGAGAGGAGAGGAGGAGGTGCAGGAACCTGGGGGTTCCGGCCTCAGATGGCTGGCCTCTGGCTGGACAGATAGCCTGTGGGCCACTCTCCGAGGCTGGGGCGGGGCAGGCCCCCTAACATCCCATCCCATCCCACCCCACCTTGGCCATCAACCAGCCCCTGCCTGGGTCAGAGGGAGAGAGGCCTTCCTTAGAGGGTCTGAGGCCGGGAGGAGAGAAAGGAGGAGTGGGGAGGATGAAAAAATAGGGGGAGGGGGAGAGGGAGGAGAAGGAGGGGAGGAGGAGGAAAAAAGGGGGAAGAGAAGGGAAGGCAGAGGAGAGGGAAGGAGGAGGAGGAAGGAGGAGCAAGAGGAGAGGAGGGCGGGAAACTAAGAGCCCATGCCCCTTTGGGACCTTAGCCAGGTACCTGGCGCAGGCTGGTGAGGCCATGACCTTGGGGGGCGGGTGGGCGGGCAGGTGGATGGGTCCCTTCCCCCTTCCCACCACTCCCTGCCGGGCCCTGGGGGGTCCCCAGGAGGCCATTGGAAAGCAAACATCCCTCCCGGGGAGGAGAGCAGGCAGCCGGGCTGGCATCCGGGACTGGGACCTGCACACACACACTGGGCGGCTCCCCCAGGGGCGGGCCGCGCGGGGCCCTGGCAAAGGGGCAGGCGGTGGGCAGCCCTGGCGCGGGGGGCGGGGGGGCTGCACCGAGCTGCCAGGCCTGGACAGCGGAGGGCGTGGGCTGCACCGGCGCTGCCCAGCCGTCCCAGGGGCTGCACCGCCACCTGCTGAGCGTCCGGGGCGCTCCGCGGGCGGGTCCGGCGCCGCGGGCGGGCGTTGCGCGCGGGCAGGTGCCCGGGGGGGGGGGGCGCGCAGGGGAGCCCCCCCCCCGGGGGTTGAGCGCCCCGTAAACAGCGGCGCCGAGAGACAAAGCCGGGGCGGGGCGGGGGCGCGGGGCGGCTACGCGGGGGCGCGGGGCGCGGAGCCCTTTCCCGGGCGCGGGCGGCCCCATCCTCCTCCTCCAACGCCGCCGCCGGGGGAGACCCCACCGCCACCGCCGCCGCCGCCGCCGCCGCCGCCGACAGGTGGAGCGGGGGGCGGGGCAGCGGCCGCGCGGGCCCCGCCCCCCAGAGGGGCGTGGCCTCGCGACGGGGGGCGTGGCCTCGCTATGCAAATGTCGCCCCCGGGCGGCCAATTGCCGGCGCTCCCCGCGCGGCGCTGGAGCACCCCGTCCCGCCGGCGGCTGAGCCGAGCGGGGCGCTGTTCCGAGCGAGCGGCCGCCGAGCCCCCCGCGCGCGCAGCCGGAGGCCCCCGGGCGGCGCGGAGCAGCGGCAGCAGCGGCAGCAGCGGCGGCGCCTTCTCCTCCCGCCGCGCGCGCCATCGAGCGGAACCGAGCGGAACCGAGCGGAACCGAGCGGAACCGAGCGCCGCGCCCCGGAGCGCCGGGGAATGCGCCCTCGGCGGCGCGCCGGCCAGGGGGCGCCCGCAGCCCACCCGGCGGGAGGCGGCCCCGCGCGCCCCTGAGCCCTCTGCCCATGGCCCGGGCGGGGGCCCGGGGCCGCGGCTGCTGACGCGCGCGGCACCGGCCCGGTTCGGGCAGCAGCAGCAGCAGCGGCGGGAGGGCGCGCGGGCCGGGCCATGGCCCCGGGGAGGCGCTAGCGCGGGCCCCGCCGCCGCCGCCGCCGCCGCGCAGGAGGAGGAGGAGGAGGAGGAGGAGGTGAGTGCGGTGAGGGCGGCGGGCGGGGCGCGGCGGGGCGCGGAGATCCTGCGGGGACCCCTCCGCCGCCGCAACTCTGCGCAAGTGCCCGCGCGGCCCCGGGCGTCGGGGGTTCGGGGGGCGCCGTACCTGTCGGCCCGCGGGGCGGCCTGGGGCGCTGGAGGGTTGGCCCGCGGAGTGCCCCCCACATCCCCCGCGGGGCGCCGACAACTTTTCGCATCAGGTTCTGGGGCGGCGGGGGCTCCCCGCACCCCCGGGCTCAGCCTCGGGGCAGCGCGGTGCCCGGGGAGGGGGGCGCGCACCGCCCGCCCGCCCATCCTCTCTGCTCGGGGAGGCGCTCTCCTGGCGGGTCTGCGCGCTCCGGGGCCGCCCCGAGCCCCCCGCGTGTGTGTGCATGTGTGTGTGCATGTGTGTGCATGTGCATGTGTGTGTGGGGGTGCTTTTCCAGCAGCCCGTCTGGCTCCAGCGGGGACCCCGCTGTTGGTGGCGGCGGGTGGAGCCGGGAGACCCGCAGTCCAGCGCGCCTGGGCCCCGCTGGGGAAGTGGGCAGGGACCCCCGCTCTCCAGGACCCCGAGGTGGGGGGGAAGGAGGGTGCTCTCCTGGAGCAGGTGGGACCTGGAGGTGTCAGGAGCGGGGGGACCTGGCTGGATGGGTAACTTCTCCTTCCTGGGATACTCCTGCCTCAACAGAGCCCCAGCCCCTGGGGGAGGAGCTGGGGCAGAGCTGGGGTGCTGGGGTGTGTGGGGGGGTGTGTGCGCCCTGGAGGTGGACCTGGTGTGTGTGTGTGTGTTTGGGGGGTTCCCTGTCCTGAGTTCACCCAGCTCAGCTCCCAGAAGCCGCCTGTGCCCGGCCTTTACAGACCCGGGACCTGCACCCCGGGGTGCGAGGGTGCCCAGGTTCCCCCCCCTCCCCCCGCCCCGGGAGTGTCCGGGAAGGCAGGGTGCCAGGCCCCGGCTGCCCCTCTGCCCAGTTCCGAGGAGCCAGATCCGGAAGTGTGTGTGGCTCCAGGGGAGAGAGGGCCAGCAGTCCCCCCACCCACACCATCACCACCCCTCCTGCCGTGCCCCTGCTCTGCTAGGCGTACCTGGAGGGGGAGGAGGGAGCCCAGGCCAGGTGACCTTGACTGGGAAACCCTCGCCACCCGGGAAAGGCGGGGGGGGGGGGGTGTCAGTGGCAGCTATGCTGGGGTGGCTCTGCTTCCTGGTCCTGTGGGGCGTGGGGGGAGGGGGAGAGCCTGGGAGCTGGGAGGCGGCGTGGGTGCAGGCGGGGACCCTTCCAGGGGGTGGGGTGCTGGTAGTGATTTCTTCCCCCTGTCCCCCCCACAGCCCCTGTGCCTGCCCCTCTTCCAGCCGGGCAGTACCCCCCCACCCACCCACCGCCCCGCGCTGGGGAGCCGGGCTCTCCCTTCCCCGAGGCGGGCTGCCCACCACCGCCACCCCCGCCGCCACGCTCCGCCCGGGAGGTCTGGGGCCGGCCCCACCATCCCGCCACCTAGCCCCCCAGGTGCCCCGGGACCCCCTCGGCCTCCCGCCCCTTCCCTGCACCCCTCGCCAGCCCCAGCTCCTCGGTTCTTTGTTTGAGCCTCTCTCTCCGTCCCTCCCTCTCTCCTCCCTCTCTCCTCCTCCTCCCTCCCGCCTGCCTTCCTCCCCGGCTCCCTCCCACCAGCCTTCTTTCCTTCCTTCCTTCCCGGCTCTCTCCGCCCGGTGGGCTCCCAGGTGGCGGTGCCCGCTCCTCCTCCTCCTCCTCCGTCCACCCACCTGGGCCCGCCGCCCGCCGGAGCCTCCCTCCGGGCCCGGGGCTGACGGGATGCCTCCCTCCGGCGCTGGCTGGCGAGGGAAGTGGCTACAGAGATGCCCTCCCCTCCTCCCTCTGTCCTCTCCTCCTTTTCTGCTCCTCTCCGCTTCCTCCTCCCCCCCCAGGCTGCCCGAGAGAGAGGGGGCCTGGACTCGGGCCTGAGGCCCCCCACCCCAAGACTTGAACACCCCACCTTCACCCCTTTCAAGGGGCCTGGTGACAGGTCCTTGTAGGAGCCCAGCAGGGCCAAGCCCCCCCAGCTTCTTGGACACCGTGGTGGGGGGGACACTCCCACACTGTCCTTGGTGACCCTGACCTTGTCACCAGGAGCATGGATGCCGGAGAAAGGAGGCCGTGGAGAGGAGGGAGGGGAGAGGACAGGAACTCCCCTGCCCCCCATCCCCGCCCCCCAACCCCCGCCCATACAGGGGATCAAAGCGCCCCGAGGCCAGGACCCTGTCTCCCCGCTTCTCTGAGCCCCACCCCACTAGCAGGTCAAGTTCTTGAGCAAACACATGTCTGTGCGAGCATGTGTGGGCATGCACGCGAGCGTGTGTGTGTGTGTGTGTGTGACCACAATTGTTAGTGGGGCCTCCCGGGTGTACCCCAACGGGGGTGTGGCTGCACAGCCCTCCCCCACCTGCCCCCCAGCAGCCTGCCATTCAGCCAGCACCAGCCTGGTGGGGCCCCCACCTCCTGCCTCCACCCGCCTCCCCCTCCCCCGCAGGCAGGGCAGGGGCTGGATCTGGTTCTCCCCTCCCCCAGCCTCCCCAGGAGGGAGCGGCTGTGTTGGGGATTCGGAGGGAACAGAGAGGTGCCAGCACCCAGGCGAGGGCCTCCCACAGAGGGCGCCACTGGGGGTGGAGGGGGCCTGGCCAGGAGGCCTCAGCTGTGCTTCCTGTCTGAGGGACCAGGAGGGGGTGGCCCTGGCAGGAGAGGCCAGGGCATGGGGGGGGGGGCAGTGGGTCAGCGGAGGGCACCGGGGTCTGCCCCGTGGGGCTGGCAGTCAGCGGTGGCAGGTGGGCTGCACCCAGCAGGTGTCAGCCCGAGAGCAAGGGACCCACCGGCCCCAGCCCCCCAACCCCCACCCAGGGCCCACGGGAGGAGGAGGGGGGGACAGCAGAGCAGGTCGGGGGGGTGGGCTCACCGTGTGCCGATCCTGGGGCCCCCACCGCCAGCGCCTGGTGTGGGGGGCGGGAGCCGGTGCCGGTTTTGCCGGGAGGGAGCAATATGTTCCGACAACTGGTGCCGGGCTCGTTTACCCAACAGCCAGTCTGCCTGGGGAGACAACATTGGGAAAACAGCGCAGAGACTCGTGCCTGCCGACGGGGGTGGGGGAGATGGTGGGAGCTCTGCAGGGGAGCCCACAGGCCCACCCGGCTCCCGCTCCCCTCCTCCGCACCCTCCCCAGCAGCTCTGGAGCTCCTCCCCGCGGGAAGTCCTTCCATAGGTCTGACCCGGGTCCTTCCTGCTGTGGGGCCTGCAAAAGCAGGCTTTGCTCCTCTCTGCCTCTCCTCTCCTGCTGCGCGCTTCCACTTGAGGCCGCGGACGCCAGTCCCGCACCCCAGAAACCGGGTCCCGGGGTCCCCTGTGTGGGTGCAGAGGTTTTGCTGGAGCCGGCAGGAGGGGGGGCCCACCACTGTCCCCCCGCCTTGAGCGGGGAGAGGGCTGGGCAGTCCCCACTCGGTTGGTTTGGGGGGGAAGGGGTATGACAGTGGTTCTCAACCTTCCTCAGGCTGTGGCCCTTGCATACAGTTCCTCATGGGGTGGTGACCCCCAACCATGAAATTTGGCTACAGATATGCATCGTGATGTCAATATCTGCATTTCCCGAGGGTCTTAGGCGACCCCTGTGAAAGGGTCGCGGCCCACAGGTTGAGAACTGCTGGGGTATGAGGAAGAGCCCGTTGGGAAGGCAGAGGCTGCGAGCACCTGCTGGAGGCGGCCCTGTGGGTGCAGCCAGGGCTGGGCCAGGGGCGGGGAGAGTGAGTCTCCTGTCCCTCTGTCCGTCCCGCCCCCGACGCAGCTGACCCGGGTTGCACCCGGCTGCTGGGTCCTCAGGGCCAAACAGGGACGAGGAAGTGGGTGAGGTGTGCGTGCTGGCACCCATGCCCGGGCCGGGCTGTGCGTGGGGAGCCCCCAGCGGCGAGGTGCCTTGTTTGTCCCGATGGGGAGACGGAGGTGCCCGGTGGGCGGGCCAGGATCCCCCTCCCCGCCTCACGCTGCACCCCCGTTCTGCCCCCAGGTGTGCAGGCCGCCGCGCTGCAGCCGGGCCAGGCCTGCCCCCACCATGCCGGTGGCTGGTCTCCTCCTCTGGGCCTCCCTCGTGACCGGGGCCTGGCCAGCCGCCCCCACCCAGGACCCCCCGCCGGCCACGCCCCGCGTCCGGCTCTCCTTCAGAGGTAAGCGGCGCCTCGCGGTGCCAGCAGCCCCCTCTGCGCCCAGGGCTTGGCCTGCCTGCCCACTGACCGGGAGAGGGCAGAGGGGAAAGGTCATGGGGAACAAGGACCGAACGGGGGGGTGAGGTGGGGACAGGGAGGTGGCGGCTGCTGGGGAGGCGGGGGGGGGGCTGGGCCACCCAGACACTTGGGAGAAGGGTCCTGAGCCTGGGTCCCCTCTGGAGGCAGAAGGCGAGTCTCGGCCTCAGCCTGCAGGGTCTCCTCCGAGTGCGGACGGGGGGACGATGCCCCGGTGCCCGCTCCGCGCTGGCCCTGCCCCGGGCGGCCGGGCGGACTCGCCCTCCAGGGAGCGGAGGCGCAGGACCTGCTCTGCAGGGGTGTGGGCGCCTCGGAGCCTCCCTGTGGGTGGAGGTGGGTGGGGAGGGTTCCCAGGAACCGGGGAGGGTGCTGTGGGCTGTGCCCCGGAGGCCAGGCCACCTGGGGAGCTTTGGGGGAGCATGTGCCGGGGCAAGCCCGAGTCCTGAGTCCCCCGTGACACTCGGAAGCGCCCGGAGGTTCCGGGGACGGGTTGAGGGGGGGTCTGCTGAGGGAGAGGGGTCCCCCAGCCCCACCACCTGAGGCTCCCCTGGGCAGGTGAACACACGGGGTGCAGGCAGCTGCCGGGCCCAGTCACTGGCTATTTCCGGGGGGCTGTGCCATCAGAAGTCTGCATGCCCCCGGGTCACTCCCGAGGTCTCCGCCAGGGCACCCTGTCTGGCCCCCGGTCCCTCGGTCCAGCCGCCTGCCCTGGGCGGGGCGGACTCAGCCGGGCCGGCCAGATTTCCGGGCACTCACGTCGTCGGCGTCGGGGCGAAAGGCTGGGCCCAGCTCCTTCCTTCCTCAGGCCCCAGCCCAGCCGCCTCACCTCGCCTCCCCGCGTGCCCGTGTGCCACCAGCGGGAGGGGGTGGATTAGTGGGAACAGGTTTCTGAGGAGGAGCCGGGGGACCACCTGCCCGGGCAGGGCCTGCAGAGCGGGCGAAAGAGGGGGCCGCTTGGTCTGTGGGTGCAGCCCCTCTCGTGGGCCGGGAGACTGCGCTGTTCGTTCTGCTTGGCACACACACCCCCCCCTCCCGGTGGCATGCCTCAGACCCGATCAATACCTCTTGGAGGAGCTGCTTTCAACTCTGTCCCCCTTCCCAGCAGCCCGGGGTGCAGGCGGGGGGCTAGAGCATGCCCCTCCCTCACAGGACGGGGTGGTGGTGGCTTGGTCTCCACCCCCCAGGGACCTGGGAGCAGCCCAGACAGCCACTCTGGGTTATTTTTGTCTTCCCCCCGGAGACCAGGGGAGGTCGCAGGAGGGATGACGTGGGCAGGGGGGCGGGGAGCCGACAGACGAGGGTGAAACCTCCCCGGCTTTCCGCGGGCACAGGCGCTTGTCCCTGTTTCCCCGAGAGAGAAACCGAGGCCCGGGCCAGGGCCAGGCCAAGGTCAGCCAGGAGGCAGGAGCGAGGCCAGAAATAGAAGCCCGGCGTCCCGGCCTCGCCGCCGCCTGCCGCCCACGCCGGCCAGGTCGATGCCTCTCGCTCAGCGCCGCCGCCAGCACCCGCCGTCACTGAAAGCCCGGCTCCTGGCAGGCAGCCGACCGGGCGCCGAGGGCCGCCGGGCCACCGTGCCCGGGCCCCGGGGCCTTTGCACGCACAGGTGTCCCCGCCCTCAGGGGCCTGTCCTGGTCCCCATGTGATCCCCAGTTCTGGTTTTATGGTTACCGTCCCCTCGTGTACCAGGTAGTTGTGCTGAGCCCTTGGGACTCTGCAGTGAACAGGAGGGGCTGGGCCACCCAGACACTTGGGAGAAGGGTCCTGAGCCTGGGTCCCTCCTGGAGGCAGAAGGCGAGTCTGCAGGGTCTCCTCCGAGTGCCGACAGGGGCGATGCCCTGGTGGCCGGGCGGAGAGGCAGAAACCCGCGGACTCGCAGTCCCACCCGCTAAAAGATGGGGCACCCTGTCCCCTGTGCCATCGGGGAGCCCAGTTCTGATCGCGCACCGGGCGCCTGCGTGGTCTCAGCCAGGCCAGGAGCAGGCAGTGGCCCCCGGAGGAGTGAGTCCACCCCACCAGGTGTTGGTGGGTGAAAGCCGAGGCCTCCTCCTCTTCCTCCTGCAGTGCTGAGGTTCCCCACACCTGGCTGTGGGCTGGGAACGTGGGGGCCCCTCCCCGGCCCAGGGCACACCGGGGGGCACTCTGGCTCCAGGCCTCAGTTTCTCCACCCGTGCCCGGGCTGGCTACAGCAGCCGGCGTCCAGGCCTCAGGGCCTCGGTCCTGCTGCAGGGGTGCGGGGGGCGCTGGCACACGGGGATAGGCCCGCCCCGGGGCAGAAGAAGAAGAAGGAACAAAGGCAGGAACGGGGCCAGACGTGGGCTTGCTGCCTGCCCGCCCGTCCGCCTGGGCACCCCCGCCGAGCCTCAAGCGAAGGGGCAGGGGAGGGGAGGGAGAAGGGATCAGGGTTCCGTCAGAGTCGGGGGCTCCCCTGGCCCAGGCCTGAGCTCCCATCAGCAGCACGGCCACGGTCGGGCAGACATGAGGGGCCCAGGAGGGAGACCCCGGGGTGTTCTCTCTCTCTCTCTCTCTCTCTCTCTCTCTCTCTCTCTCTCTCTCTCTCTCTCTCTCTCTCGAGCCGGGACCACAGGCCCCTCTGTCCTCCTCCCTCCTCGCCAGGCTTGGGTCCCCCTTCATCCCCGCCTGCCTGGCTGAGCCTGGGAGAGCAGCTCCCCTCCCCTCACCTGAGGGCACCACCTTGGCTGCGCAGGGAGGTGCCAGCCTGCCAGGGCCTTTGTTCCACTCGGGGAATGCTCACTGCGTGCCAGGAGGCCGCCCGGGCCGGATCGGACTGGGGGCCAAGAAGCGTTCAGTGGGGGAGCGAGAGGTCGCCTGATAACACGAGGGGGCTGGGCTCCTGGGGAAACCGAGGCAGGGGCAGGGAGACGGAGCAGGAGGCCGTCTCGCCAAAGGCGGTCGGGAGAGACGCCCACCATCGGGGTAACTGTCGGAGCCTCTGCTGACCACCAAGGGGCGGCCTCCCAGGCCTGAGGCAGGCCCCCCCCCCCGATTTCCTGGGGACCCCCGCTGATGTCCCCTCACTTCCCCAGCCCCTCAGGAGCGGGACCGAGGAGGGGAGCCCGGGACGGAGCCAGGGCGGCTGGAGGATGCGGGCACAGCCCCGGCAAACAGGAGCTGGGGACCAGGCTCCAGGGCTCCGTCTTCCCAGCCTCCCTCCCCGGGAAAGGCCTGGGGTCGCCCTGGGCTGCATTCGCGCCCCCCCCAGGACACCCTCTCTCCTTTCGGAAAAGGCAAACCGCCAGGAGGTTCCCCGAGGGGCGAGGGCTCCGGGGTCCAGCAGGGCTCTGCTGGCCGCCCCCAGCCTGGGAGCCACCCCTGACATCATTTGCCTGTGGCCTCCGACCGCCCGCCAGAGCCTGCGCTTTCCTTGTTAGGAGATGATGCGACGGGAGGTTAGCAGGGGTCACCGTGGGTGTGGGGGTTGTGCAAGCTTGGCTGGCGCCTCGCCCCGGCCCAGGCCCGATGCACCGGCGGCGGCGTGGAGCAAGGTTGGGGATCAGAGGACCCACTATTACCCCCTGGGGCTCCCCGGCCAGCCAAACGGGGGGGTGGTGGTGGAGGGGGCCTCAGCTCCAAGTTGCCTGGCCGGGGAGGCGGTGAGGGGAGCCCCAGAGCCTCGGAGCCGCGAGGCCAGGAGCTGAGGCTCAGCTCTGCTCGGGGAGCGGGGCGGGATCAGGTGGCTGGGACCGCCACGGGGGGCCCTGGAGCGGAAGGCAGGATGGGAGTGTGTTCCTGGATGAGCCAGAGAGAGAGGGAGGAAGGAAGACCCAATCGCGAACTTGAGCCCAGATCCCTGCGTTGGGGATCGGCTTTTCCTGGAAATGGGCGCTGCCTGCCTCCGGAGAGGGGGGCCTGGGACGTGGCCACTTGGGGAGTTGGGAGGTCCTGGGGTGGGGTGGCTGGCTGCCACCCCTCCTCTGGCCTCTCGCTGCCCTCAGGAGGGAGCGGGGGACCAGGGCCTGCCTGAGCCCAGTCTGTCCGTCAGGCCAGGGGCCGGGCCTGGGGCCGTGGTCCGGCGGGGGTCCAGCCAAGCTTCGGGCCGGCCGGCCAGCCCTGCCTGCCTGCCTGCCTGCCATCGGCGGGGACCCAGCCGCGCTCGCAGGCCCGCCCGGCCTCCGGTTCCCTCGTACCACGCCCGCCCCTCCCTCCTTGGCTCCGGCTCCCCTTGGCACCCCGCGCGGGAGCCGGTGCCTGCTCGGGGAGTAAATCATGTTCCTTGGCAGCCCCCGCTGCTTCGTAATCGTAAAGAATTTAAAGAGAAACCGCCGAGATAAAAATCTCATCCCGCTCATAAAAGCATCTTTCACCGTTGCGGCTGGGGAGGAGGCGGCCGCCGGAGCGGGCTCCTGGCTGTCGGCACCTGTCTGCGCATCCCAGCCCCGAGACCCCTCCGGAGGTGGGGTGTGGGCCCCGGGGGTCGGGGGGCCTTCAGAGCCCTGCCCCCCGGCTCCCGGGAGACCCCTAGCTCCCACCTGGCCGCCCTTTCTGCCCCCACTAGGGCAGGGAGTGGGCCCTGGAAGTTGGAAGGAAGCAGAGGTACAGGTGGTGGTGGAGAGGATGCCCAGAAGGCAGGCAGGCAGACCCCCTTCTACCCTCATCAGCGGTGTGACCTCGGACCCCGGCCTTAGCCTCTCCCACCCCCGGTCCCTCCCTGGGCCCGGAAGCCTCAGCCTCGGGCTGTTGTCCTGCTGGCATCCTGGCCGTGGGTGGGCCTTGAGGATCTGAGTCCCTCTGGGTCCCGCCTTCCTGATGGGGGTGCGCACCGTTGCCGGTATGCTGCGGGGAGGGTTCACCGTGAGCCCCCCGCAGCAGCCCCGGTAAAGGGAGCCTCAGGCCCAGACCGGTGTGGCTCAGTGGATAGAGTGTCGGCCTGCGGACTGAAAGGTCCCGGGTTCGATTCTGGTCGGGGGCATGTACCTTGCTGGCGGGCACATCTCCACTGTGGGGGCGTGCAGGAGGCAGCTGATAGATGTCTCTCTCTCATCAATGTTTCTGACTTTCTCCCTTCCTCTCTGTAAAAAATCAATAAAATATATTTTAAAAAAAGGGAGTCTCAGGAGCCAGGAGCTCCACCGAGAGAGGCGGGCAGGGGAGAGCCGGCTTGGGGTGCCCGGATCCCCGCACGGCCTCCCCCCTCCCTCCAATTTCTGGCTTTCGGAAAGGATTGAAGGCAGGTGGGACCCTGAGCCCTGTGGAGTGGGGTCAGGAGGAGAATGGGCATCCTGGCATACCTCCTGGAGGAGGAGGCCACCTCTCAAATAGGGGAGGGGCGCTGGGGGTGGGGCAAGAGCAGGAGCAGAGGCGGTGTGTGCCCCGGGCACCTGGGAAGGGGTCCTGTGCTTGGTGCCGGGGGAAGCCTGTACTTGTCGTCCTTGTGACTTTTAAGCTCTTTTTAATCCCGGAGGGGACGTCCGCCCTGGTGTGTGTGGGGGGGAATTCAGTGCTAGAAATGCATGGGGGGAGGGGAGCCTCGGAGAGAGCCATCGTCCAGTTGGGCCCACCCTCAGCTGCAGGGACCCCTCCTGGGGCACCGTCCGTCGGGTCGCCTCCCTTCGGCCCGGGGGGAGGAGGGGGGACACCAGCCCTGGCTGCCGGCCGGCCGGGCGTCCGCAGGGCTGGGCCGGCGCGCTGGCCTGAGCTGGCCTGGCCTGGCGCTGGCCTGGGAATCCGAGCCCCGCCCCCAGGGGCCCCTTGGCGCTCCGGAGAAGCGGAGAAGATTCCTGCTGCATTTTTCTTAGAAACAGCAAGAGGGCCTTGGCCAGAGGCCTGGATGCCAGAAGCTCCGGCCTGCGTCCCGAGCCCAGCTCACGCGGGTGCCCGAGCTGGCCGGGTCCGTGGAGCCGCCCCGGGGAGAGGGCAGCGCCTGGGGGCTCCAGGCCTGACCGACCCCTGGCCCTGACCCCGTCGCCGAGACGGAGCCCAGGTGCTGGCTGCAGAGGACCCCCTGGAGGAGGCCGGCTTGTGGGGGAGGCCTCGGCCTGTGGCCCGGGCCACCCGCAGGCCGGGCTGTCTGCTCCCTCTCCGCAGCGGGGACAGCCCCCCAGCCATGGCCCCCCTCTGGGGACCAGGAAGCCCTCGGAGCGGCAGGCCTCAGCTCCAGACCCCCCTCCTCCCCCAGTCTTCTTCCTTCCTCCCCCCCCCCGCCCCCGCCCCTCTCACCGGCACCCTGACCGGTCCTTGGCTTCCTCCCCGGACATGCTCTTTCCTCTGAGGTCTCCCCCTCAGCCAGGAGCCTCCGTTCTTCCCGCGACGGCTGTGCCGATGCCCCCCCCTATTCCTCCCAGGCGGAGTGTGCGCCCGCTGCCAGCCTGCGTGCGGCTCCATGGGCCCTGCCCCACCATCTGCAGGACAGCCGCGGCGTGGGGGGTCTCTGCCAGGGCGCCCACTGTCCCTGAGTCCACCGCCTCCCGGTGCCCGTACAGGCCTCCCCCGGCCTGGGCTCCTAACCCTGAAAACCCTAACCCTCACCCCCGAAGGACGGCCTGGAGCACACATCTGCCTGCACCCGCCTCCGTTTCCCCACCAGGTGCTGGGGGCAGGGGCCTAAGACCGTGCAGGGCACCTGGGGAATCCTGTGGGCACCCCAGCAGGCCGAGGAGGACCCGGCCAAGGTGGGGCCGGCTGTCCCCCGGTGATTTATGGGCGAATGAGCCGCGGAGTTTGTTGTCTTTTGCAGCCACGGGGAGGAGGTGGAGGAAGGAGCGAGGGGTTTCCGGGCCGGGCTGGAATGTGGGAGGAGGGGCCGGCCGGCGGTGGTGGTGGAACTGGAGGCTCCGTCCCCACCTGGAAAGTGGGTCAGTGCAGCCCTCCCCTCCCCGCCAGCCCCCGCCCCCCCCCCACTTCTCGGGGCACATTCCTGGGCGAGCCGCTCGCTCGCTTGCCTGAAGGGCCCTCTGCCCGCCCGGCAGCCTCCTGGACTCCGCCTGGCCAGTGAACCCCCACGGGGGGTCCCCACATCGGCCCTGTGCACCAGGCGGCCCGCATGGAGGACCCCTGGCTGATGGGGCGCCCCCGAGGAGGGCCTGGCGGAGGACGGGGACCGGGAGGCACCTGGGCTGCAGGCACCCACGGCCGGGACCGCAGGGGAGTCGCTGGCTTCCTGTGGGTGAGGGCTGGCACCTCTCGGGTCCGCCGGCCGGTGCGTCTGGGAGTGACCTGCTTGCTGCCCTTCCCGCCCGGCTCGGCCTGTGCCCCCGCCTGCCCGTCTGCTTCCTGGGCGGAGCAGGTGGGCGCTGGGGCGGAACGGGGCGTGGGAACCTCGTGCCCCAGGCCCTGGCCCCATCCGGGGCCCAGCCTCGGCCCCCAACCTCAACCCCCACCTCCCGGGCTCCACCCCAGCCCCAGCCCCAGCCCCAGCCTCTTCACAGGAGGGAAGCCGCCCTGGCTCCTGGCTCGACTCCTGTCCGGCTGTTTACTGAGCAGCCGGGGTGTTTACAGAGCCCCGAGGAAGGGCCCCCCCCCCGCCCCAGGCTTCCCATCTGGAGGATTCCTCTGGGGACAGGCAGGCATGTCAGGGATGCCAGCGGCACCCACCCTGCCCTGGCCCTCCCCCCTCCGCTCCGGCCCTCCCCTCCCCCCAGAAGACAGTCCCAGGAAGTGGCAGCTCCCGGGGGTGAAACGCTTCGTCACCGGGGGTCCCCGGTTCAGAGGCTTGAATTAAATTCAGCCGGCAGCGGCGTCGTTATTGAATATCAACACGCCGTGTCATTTGCATGTTAATTGCGTGGAATGGACCAGAGGCCGTAATTAGCAGCTAATGGGGTGAGAGCGGCTGTAATTGGTATTGTTGGCACCGACCGAGAGAAGAACCGGCTCACCTGCTTGGGGGTGAAGGAGGGCGAGGGTGGGTGGCTTCTGGGGAGCCCCCTGGGTCTCCCGTCTGGGGAGCCTGGCTCAGGGGGTGGGCTCAGAGAGCCTGGGCCCTTAATAAGGAGGCAGCTCAGGCTCCAGGCAAAACCCCTGGATCTGTCTGCTCGGGGTTCCCATCCAGAACCTTCTGAGGGGCGGGGGGATTGGGAGAGTAGCCCCGAGAGCATCGGGGACCTGGGCCTGAACAGCTGGGGCTCACAGGAGGGGGGAGGGCCCAGGGCCCACAGGTCTGTCCTGCTGGCGTGTTCCTGGGACGCCGGGGCCTGGGGTGGCCTGGCCAGTGTTGGAGTCTCGGCCTCGGCATGGAGGGGAGGTGGGTATGCTGATCTTTGGGGCTGCCCTGCCTCCAGCTCAGGGGCTGGGGCTCCGGGTGCTCCTGGTTTGCAGCTGGGGCTCAGGGGCTGGGGCTCCGGGTGCTCCTGAGGCCTCTGGCTGCTTGGTGAAAGCGGAGGGGGCTGGGAGCCAGGGGCCCCCCCAGCCCGGCCTTCCTCTAGGACCCCTCGCCACTGCCGCTCCCTGGGGGTGTCCGTGTGTGTGGGGGACTGGCTGCCCTCTGCCACTTAGGCTGTTGTCCCTGCGACCGCCCCCCCGCCCCCGTCCGCCTCAGTTTCCCTCTTCGAAGAGCAGGAGGTGAGGAATGAGAGACCCCTGCCAGCACCCGGCCCCATCTCTTTCCATTTCTTTTCAGCTCGGGGATTAGGGCCCCGCCAGCCCACGGGAGGTCAGAGGTCAGGGCTGGGCCGCAGGGGGACCTGTCTATCACCCCCAGGACCGAGCACCGCCGGGGGAGGTGCCCTGTCACTCAGCGCCCGCCGCCGCTTTGTGGAGCTGTAACCAAGGGGGCGGGCGCCCGCCTCCCCGGCGGGAGCCCCTTTCGGTGTGTCCTGGAGACGGGCACAGGGGTCGGCCCCCGCACTTGGGGTCTCCGGGAGTAGGCGGGGTGGGGGGGCGGCGGACACGCCTCCTCGCCCACCACCTCCTTGGAGTCCAGCAGCATCAGCGGCCTCAGGCTCAGCCCTGCAACTGCCCGGGGGCCTTCACCGGGCATCCCTCCTGGGCGGGACCCCGGGACCTGGAGCCTGGCGTGGCGTGGGGGAGTGGGGGCGGGCGCGGCGGAAATGAGGTGTCTGCTGCCAGCGAGGCTCTTCCTTCCCCGATGACGGGAAAGCCTTCCCGGATGTGGCCCTGCGCAACCTGGTCCAGCCCGGGGGGGGGGGGGGGGGGGGGGGGGGGGCGGGCTTCTCCCGCCCCAAGGTCAGAGCTGAGTCAGGCAGAGTCCTCGCACCCACAGGGCCCTGGGAGGGCGCCCCTGCCCCTTCCTGGCCTGGCCCTGCCCTCCGAGCTGCGCCTGGGGCCAGTGGGACGTGGCGCAGAGGCGGGGACCCGTCGGAGGACATGACCAGGTGGGGTCCGGGGCTGCCAGCATCCGTACCCCGATGCCCCCTGGGTACCCCGATCCTTGGCCCAAGTCCTTGCTCCTATTGGATGGGGCTGGGGCACCTGCTGGCTGACCGCCCAGGTCAGAGCAGGAGGCAGGGGCTAGGGCAGTGGTTCTCCACCTGTGGGTCGTGACCCCTTTGGGGGTCGAACGACCCTTTCACAGGGGTCGCCTAAGACAGTTGGAAAATGCAGATATTTACATCACGAGGCATCACAGTAGCAACATGTCATGGTTGGGGGTCACCACCCCACGAGGAACTGTGTGCCAGGGTCTCGGCCTTAGGAAGGTGGAGAACCACTGGGCTGGGGTCTCCCGCCCTGCCCCAGGCTCCTGGGCGGAAGGAAGGCCCCAGTTCTTGGCCCCGGGCAGGGTGGGAGCGGGGACAGGACCAGGGACAGGACCCCAGTGGTACACCCCTCCCCGCTGTGGCCTGAGCGGGAGCACACCGCCCCCTGGACCCGGGGCCGCGGGCCGTGGTGGGCCTTGTCTGATTCTCTCCTCCCTGAATGCTGGGCCTAGAGAAGAGGGTGCCCGGAAACTCCACCCTCTCCCCCGTCTCCCTCAGGCCGCTGCTGCCCATGGGGGGCTGGGGTCTGGCTCTGCTCCTGTGGGGTGGGCCCGGGTGGAGCCAGGTTGGCGTTCGGGGGAGAGCAGGGCTGAGTCAGCAGGAACCCCTGGTCCTCTGCACGCCCCACCCCAGCACTAGGAAGTGGGGGGCAGGGATGGGGCAGGGTCGATGGGGACCCCCAGGAGGGGAGGCCTGCTTCCATGGGGAAGGACTCCTCTCCCCTCCGAGGCAGAGATGGTCCAGAAAGGATGGGGGGGTGCAGAGCGGGGGGTGGGGGGCAGAGAGGCTCAGCGTTAGCATTTCCTGGCCCCCAGCGCCGCTCGAATGTCCGTGCTCGGAAGGCCCCGGAGCCAAGACCGGTGTGGCTCAGTGGATAGAGCGTCCGCCTGTGGACTGAAAGGTCCCGGGATCGATTCCGGTCGGGGGCATGTACCTTGCTCGCGGGCACATCTCCACTGTGGGGCGTGCAGGAGGCGGCTGATCGATGTCTCTCTCTCATCGATGTTTCTGACTTTCTCTCTCTCTCCCTTCCTCTCTGTAAAAAAATCAATAAAAAATATATATTTAAAAAAAAAAAGGCCCCGGAGGAGACGGTCTGGGTGGGAACCTGAGGCCCCGCCGGAGCGCCTGGCCGCGGCCGGGAAGCCCCATCGGACCGGGTTCCCCACCCCCGGGGCCACCCGTACCTCACGTCCTGTGACGCCAGAGCCGCGGGGGCCGCATCCCGTGGAGCTGGAACCTGTCCCCCGGGTCCTGAGTCATGTGTCCTGTTGGTGGAGCACAGGTCACCTTCCGGCCCGGCTGTCCCCTGGGCGGCCCCACCCCCGGCCTGGCTTGGGCTTGGGTTGCCCCTCCCCCTGGCCACAGGCCTCGGACCTCCAGGGGACTCCCCTTCCCTGCCCTCTGGCTGTCACCTTCCCTGCTCCACGGTCCCTGAGGGCAGAGGCAGATGTCAGATCGAGGGGAGTCCCTCCCCCCCACACCCCCCCCCCGCCCGTCATCGCTGGGGGAGGGCGGTCTGCCCCTCCCTCTCTCAGGCAGGGGTGGGGCCCGGAGTGCTGCTGGGGCTTTGAGCCCAGGCTGGTGGTGGGGAGGGGTTGGTCTTGGACTTGGGGCTCGGGCATGGGGACCCACAGCCTGGCCAAGGGGCCGAGGGGGAGGGCCTGGATTCTGGAGGCCCAGGGCGGGGCGGCGAGCAGTTGGGGGGCTGGTTGTGACCCCGGGTCTCAATGTCAGGGGCTCCCCCCACGCCCCAAGTGCCTGTGCGCGCGTCTGAAGGTGCCAACTTGAGCCTGTGCGGCCCTCCCCCACCCCCATTGTCCCCCCAATACCCCTGGGCCGGCCGGGCCGTGCCCCCAGCCAGACTATAAATAGCCCTGGCGGGCGTCCCCAGCGCGGGGGGCTCTGCTGGCAGCCCCGCTTCCTCCCCGGCCACTTCCTGGCGGTGGGCGGGGGAGTGTTTACTTTCCTGTTGTCCCTGCGGCCGGGTGGCCGGGCGGGGGGGACTGCAAGTGGCCCGACAACAGGTGCGGGACAGGTGCCCGGCTGCCCAGCCCCGGCTTCAGAGGCGCCGCCGCGGGCGAGGCCGCAGCCAGGCCGGCCCGGCCCTTTGATCCCGGCTCCCGGCGTCCCGGAGGGCGGCCAAGGTCGTCACCTGGGTCCCCCCGTCGCCGCCGCGCCCGCCGGGCTGGCCAGCCCTGCCCTGCGACAGGGGCTCTGGCCGCGAGGGAGTCCCCTGGCTGCCAGCCCTCCGCCCGGCCCAGCGCATCCGGCGCTCTGTCCCAGGCTGCCCTCCGCCCGCTGCCCGCCTGCTGCCCGCTGCCCGCTCCCAGCACGGAGGGATGGGGCCACCTGCTGGTCCCCCTCAGCGGCCCTTCGGGGCCTTGGATCCCAGCTGTCCTCCCTCTCCCGGCCTCCCGCTGATTGCCCCCCTGGGGGGTGGCCACCACCTGTAGGATGGTCACCACCTGTGAGATGATGACCAGCTGTGGGGTGGCCGCCACCTGTGAGATGGGTCACCACCTGTGGGATGGTCGCCACCTGT
>JAAGEH010000235.1:999116-1015371 GCA_011751065.1 Lasiurus cinereus
GCCCGACCGCGCCGCCCTCCGCAGAACCGCATGCACGAGAGCCTGCACCTGTTCAACAGCATCTGCAACCACCGCTACTTCGCCACCACGTCCATCGTGCTCTTCCTCAACAAGAAGGACGTCTTCTCCGAGAAGATCAGGAAGGCGCACCTGAGCATCTGCTTCCCCGACTACGACGGTGAGGCGCCCGCCGCGGCCTCCTCCTCCTCCTCCTCCTCCCGGGGAGACCCAGGCAAGCGGGCGGGCGGGCGAGCACCCCCTTTCCTGTCCTCTCCCTGCACCCCCTTACCCCCCACCCCCCGCACCTAGGCCCCAACACGTACGAGGACGCGGGCAACTACATCAAAGTGCAGTTCCTGGAGCTCAACATGCGCCGCGACGTCAAGGAGATCTACTCGCACATGACGTGCGCCACCGACACGCAGAACGTCAAGTTCGTCTTCGACGCCGTCACCGACATCATCATCAAGGAGAACCTCAAAGACTGCGGCCTCTTCTGAGGGGGCGCTGCCCTCTGCCCCGGACCCCCACCTCCCATCCCTTCTTGCTCCCAGGCCCCGCCCCCTTGGTCCACACGCCCTGCCCACTTTCTCTCTGGGGACCAGACCTCCTGGCCCCAGGTGTCCTTGGCTTGAAGCACCCCTCCAACAGGGTGCCAGCTGCAGCCCCGTTATGTGAGGGCTGGGGGTGCCCGCCAGGTTCCTGAGCCCCTGCACGGGCGGAGGCCTGCAGCCCCCCAATCCTGCGTCCCCTTGGCTGGCGGTTCCTGTCCTTGCCCTGTGGCTCTCCTCTCGGGCCTCCCTCCCGGAGCCGGGTGCCCCCGGGCCCAGCACTGCCCTTCACGGCCCGCGGCACCGGCCGCCGGACCCACCGCAGCCAGCCCCAGCTAGGAGCCGGCAGCTGGCCGCACCGTGACTCAGCAGTGTCCGCTGACCAGTCTCCCGCCCCGGGGGGCCGTGACTCACGGGTGGGTCTGGGCTCCACAAACAGCCCTCCCTCCCTCCTTTCCCTTCCTCCCTCCCTCCGTCCTGGGGAGTCCCAGGCCTGGCCGAGGGCCGGCAGGATCCCTCCTCCTAGCAGCCTGCTTCTCCTCCGCCCCGCCCGGCCCCGTGCTCCATGTGACAGGCCGGACACCTGTCCCCCCCGTGGCCAGGGACCGTCCCTCGCAGCAGTTGCTTCAGGGGCCCAGAGTCGAAGCTGGCTCTGGCCCCAGCAGCTCCGACCCCTGAATTCGTGGCGGGGCGGTGGCAGGGGGGCCAGGCTGGGGGCCCCTGGGTGCCAGGAGGGACTGGTGCTGGACCCTTCCCCACATAACGGTCTCAAGGAAGCTCCCGGCTCCTCCCGCACAGCCCTGCCCCCTCTGTCCTTGGACCCCAGGTCCCTGCCCCGCTCCCCCACCTGCCGAGCTCGGGATGGCCGGTGAGGGAGGGTGCTGTTGACACCCAGGGCGGCCAATGGCCGAACGGTCCTGAGGGGTGGCTGGGGCAGAGTCCAGCGCCATCGATCCGCCCCCGTGGGGACAGGATGGAGGTCCGGAGGGGGTCCATCCAGCGGGGTCACCAGCAGACCAGGTGACCCTGGTTCCTGCCAGCAGCCCCTCCCCTGCCCTTTCTATTCGGGGCTCACTCCCTGGCAGGAAGAGCAGCGCCAGGCCTGACCCGTCAGGGTCAAAAGCCGCGTCCCCTCAGCCCCCACGCCCTGCCTCACTGGCCACCGGCCCCTGCCGGTCCCGTGCCAGGCCTCACGGCAGGCCAGGGCGGGAGCCTCTGTCAGCGGGAGGACGCAGGCCTCGCCCCGCTCTAGGCACGAGGCCTTAAACCTCGGCATCCGCCCGCTGTCCTCTCTCGGGGCGCGGGGGGTGTTAATGACCGTGAGCTGTGGGTAGACAGGAAGTGCCGGGGCCTGCCAGCCATGAGACCGTGTCTCCAGGTTGGAGCGCCCGCTACCATGGCAGGGGGCACTCAGGGACCACCGTGGGCCTCTTGCTGGGAGCTGGCAGGGAGAGGAGCCACGGGCAGTGTCCGCAGGGACAGCCTTCCATCGAGAGGGGGTTTGGGGGTGGAGGTGCATCGGCTGGCACAGCCGGGCGGACACGGGCCAGGGGTTGGGGGGCCACCCTTCCCTTGAGCAGCACAGGGAAGTGAGCAGGGGGTGGGGACTGAGGGGCGTGCCAAGTGCCAGCGGTGGGGAGGGGGGCCCTGGGCTGCAGAGGGTGATGGTTCTCGGAAGCCCCTGAGGCCAGAGGGCTCCCCTGCTGGGCTGGGCCTGGGGGAGGGGGAGGCAAATGAGGCATTCCCTCTGGTGCAAAGGTCAGGGGAGAGCCAAAGGTCAATGATCAAATAATAGGTTCCTGCGATATTTAAAAATCAAAATGGCTGCAAAACGATCCACCTGCAAAATACCAGAATTCCAAATAAAGACAGTCTGAGAGGCCGAGGTGGAGCCGGGCGGAAGGAGAGAGGTCCCCTCCTGTCTGCATGTACCCGTATTTTCCGGCGTATAAGACAACTGGGAGTATAAAAGGACCCCCAACGTTTCCAATTAAAATATAGAGTTTGCGATATACTCGCCCTATAAGACGACACTCAGCAATA
This sequence comes from Lasiurus cinereus, assembly GCA_011751065.1. Taxonomy (NCBI): domain Eukaryota; kingdom Metazoa; phylum Chordata; class Mammalia; order Chiroptera; family Vespertilionidae; genus Lasiurus; species Lasiurus cinereus. The sequence continues at coordinate 1,001,711 of JAAGEH010000235.1, forward strand.
AGACAGCCCCCGACTCTTGAGAAGATTTTCCTGGGTTAAAAGGTCATCTTAGACTCCGGAAAATACGGGATTTTTAATGGTTCACTTTCTCGCATAACTTCAGTTGAGAAAAACATTGATGTGATTGACAGTAGGTATATTAAAATGCAAACTATTACTTTAAGCTTAAGTATTCCTCTGGCACCTAAAACGACGTACGATTTTATTTTCCCGACTTTCACGGAAACTCAATCACCAGTGGTACTGTCCGAATCTGCTTCTAGAAAAACGGATCATTAAAGTTTTTGATAAAACACATGTAGGGGCGCCCATGTTTCCTGGGACCAGTGTGAGTGGGATGTGGGTGTGTCCTCCTTACCCCGTGGGGCCAGCATCCTCGGGAGTGGGGCTCAGCGACGGCCTCCGGGTCTGGTGGCCACGTGCACGCAAAGCCCCCCGCAAGCTGGGACCCCAGAGGCAACGGGAGGGGTGGAGGTCCGGGCCTGTGTCCACGGGCAGCACCAGCCGGGAGGCCGCTGGCCACTGGAGCCGGGGTGGAGCGAGAGGGAGGTGCTGGGCCTGAGCACAGGGTTGGGGGGACACTGGCAGGTTAGGACCCCCCACGGGATGGTCTGGGGCCGGGCCAAGCAGGGCTGTCCCTCTGCCTGCGCCGCTGCTGGCGTGAGGTGGGCGGGGAGAGGCGGACAGGACTCCATCAGAGAGACAGGAGGAGGACAAAGCTGCGAGGAGCTGGAGGTGGTGGCTCGTGGGGTCCCCCACAGAGCGCCCACTCTGGGAAGAAAGGTAGTGCGTACCCAGCCTTCCGGGGCAGGGTTCAGAGAGGGTCCCCTCCCTACATCCCTCACCCCTCTGCCGGGTCCGCACCCCTATCCCTGGGTCCCAGGGGCTGGGATGGTCCCTGACCTCAAGTGCCCTCTTGGGGGCTGGCACGCCTCCTCGGCCCACTCAGCACCCCAGAGTGACGACGCCCTGATCCACGGCCCGGGCCGAGGCTCCGAGCGCCGGGCCCGCGCTGGTGGTGTGGGCAGGGGCGCCCACTGCAGGCACCCAGGCCGGCCCCCTCCGGCCCACCTGCCACGTCAAGGTGCCCCAGGGCCCTGGTGGCCTTCAGCCCGGCTCCGGCGGGAGGGACTCGCCTGGCCCGGCCGCGGGCGGAGATTAGGCGCCCGGCCGCGGAATGCGCTGACGTCAGACCCACGGTAGCCGTGGGGGCTCGGCCCGCCCCGCAGGCACCCGCTCGCCGTGTGACTTGGGCTCATTAAGCCGCTTCAGTGGCCAGAGAAGCGGGGGGCCAGGTCTCGGGGGGTGGGGGGGGGGAGGGCGGACGCGCAGGACCGGAGGACGAGGTCACTCACAGCTCTGAGGGCGGCGGCGGGGAGGGTGGGAGAGGAGGCCCCTCTCCCCCCCTGAATGGGGCCAGTAAGCCCCCTCCTCAGGCTGCAGGAGGGTGTCCCAGGCCCAGGCGGGGACGGGCAGTAGGAGCTGCGGGCACGGGTCCTGAATCCGGGCGCCTGGAGCCCTAGACACCCCCAGCGGGACCCCAGGCCCACGTCCGGCCCAGCACGCAGCCCTGACCATCAGGCGAATCCACTCACACTCCCGTTTATTTTCTCCCTCCAGCCCCCCCCCTCCATGCCTCAGGGGGCTTCCCCAACAGCGGCTTTCCGCCCACCCGAGGGGCCTCCCGGCCAGCCGGCCTGCAGAGGGGGCACCCAGAGGCCTGAGGCTGGGCGGGGGGGGACAGGAGGGAGCAGCCAGGGCACCCGGAGGTGGTCTCACCGGTGACCGTCCATCTGGGGTGGAAGGAGGAGTGGGAGTTGGCTCAGGAGGGGCGGTGAGGGGAGGACCAGGAGGGCAAAGGCCGGGGGGGAGTGAAGGTGGAGGTGCAGTGGCTGCTGGCGCTGAAGGTGGAGAGGCCCTGGGAGGAGGAGCAGGGGCGAGGGGGAGGGGCACCTGCAGGGGGTCCTGTGGGCGGGGTGGTCAGTGAGTCCCCATGGCACTGGGCGCTGGGAGGATGGGTGGGGTGAGGAGGGGCCTCACTGGCAGACAGGGTCTGGGCTCACTGTGTGGCTGGGGTGCCAGGGGAGAGCAGCATGGTGGTGGCAGGGGGCAGCATGGCGAGAGGATGCCCTCTGCCCAGAGGCCACAGGACATGACTGAAGAGAGAGCTGGAGAGCTCAGGTCCAGACCCCAAAACAGGCTGAGTGACCCTGGGACCCTGAGCGCAGCCTGGGAGCCTGGCCGGCTCTTGTGGGGGGAGCCGGAGCAGTGAGGGGCAGTGCGGGGGCCGGGCTGAGGGCGGAGATGAAGCCACCAAGCTCTGCCCGCCTCCCCTCCTTGCGGCTGCCCCCCTTACCCCCCAGCCGCGTGGACAGACGGGCCGGCCGTCCCCTGTGGTCCGGGGAGCGGGCACGGCGGTCGGAACCCATCCTGGCTGCCAGCTGTCCGGCCACCCCGGGCTGGGCTGGGAGCGTGGGCAGGTGGTGGAGGCCGGGGCTGTGTTTGCCCTGGCCCCGGCCCAGGCCCAGCATCAACAAACAGGCGCCCCTCCCCCGCCTGCCTGGCCGGGGACCCCACATCACGCCGCCCGCCCAACCGGCCTCCCCCCGCCGCCCCGCCCCCCCACGCCGGATGGAGGACCTCGCACCCCCATGCTGAGTGACCTTGAAGGCAGGCCGGGCCCTTTGCAAATGGCTCCTGTGAGCAGAGATGGCCCCCCGACCCTGGTCAGAGCCGCTCCATCCCACTCTGTTCCCCGGGGCCGTCCTCCAGCCCCCCGGGAGGGTGAGAGTCTTGGGGTTCCCTCATGACCAAGGTCAGTTCTGAGCTGGGGATGCCACCAGCTCCAGATCAAGAGGAAAAGCCAGTGTCCCCTGCCACCCCCCCCCGTTCCCCCTCCCCTGTCCTGCAGGCGAGGGAGGGCGGAGTGGGGGGGGGTGAGGTTTGCAGGCCTGCCCCCACCCTGTGCCCGTCTCTTTAGCCCTCCCCGGCCAGCCAGCCGGCCTCTGGCGCTCCAGCCTAAGCCGATTCCCTGCCCTTGGCTCGCAGCGTCCCCTCCCCCGCCCCCTCGGGCTGTGGGGGAAGAGAGAGCCATTTCCTGGGACACTCGGGGACACTGAGGCACACTGGCTTGGCCGTGGTGACGACGTTGTGAGTCAGTCAGGAAGAGACTCCCGCAGTCCTGACTCCCAGCACAGGGGTGGGGCGTCCCCCAGCACCGGGGGGGGGGGGGGCGCACAGACACAGAGATACTCAGGCTATGGGTGGGGGGGGCGCCGGCAGAGGCCACCCCGGGATTCAGAAGGTCAGCGCCAGTGGCTTCTCAGCTGGACACAGCTGCTCTGCTCTGAGAATGCACCCCCCCGCTCCGCCCCTAACCCAGCTCACCTCCTAGGTCAAGGCCTCCCCCTGCTCCCTGCCGGCTGGGCCTGGGGGCCCTGAACACCCACCACCACCCACCTCTAGGCACCCGAGTCTTTTGGGTGGGAAGCAGGTAAGAGTGGTAGGGGATCCCCCATCCCCAAACAGGGCCACCCCTAGCCCCCTTGTTCCAGGGCATCGAGTCCCAGGCCCCCTTCCTGCCGGCAGACTGACAGCTGTCCCCTACTCCGAGGTAAAGAAATGGGGACAGGGCCAGCCCGGCACAGCCAGGCCCACGCCGCCCAGCCCGGCTCCCTCCGGTCCTCCGGCTCCTGTCCCATCTGTTCAGCCAGGATGTCTGGGATTAAGACAGAATGGATGCAGGGACCCCCACACACACCCCTACCCTTACCCCCCGTGCATCCCGACCCCATCTCTGCTAGGCAAGGGCGAGGAGGTGGGGAGGCCGGCGGCCGCGGGGTGTCTGCAAGGTCCCCATCCGGGCATCGCCCTGGGCTGAGCCCTGCGCCCGCCCGGCGGCCCAGTTCCCCCTCCCCTGGGCTGGGGGGCCCCTGGGGCTCAGGGAGGTGAGGGCAGCGCCTTTCGGGGTGTGGGGGGCTCCCAGGGTGTCTGCTTTGAACACAGGCATTTCCTCTCCCGCCTCCCTCCCTCCTCCCCCCACCACCTCCCAAGACTCCAGTGCGCCCTCCCGGACCAGCCAGCGGCCAGGGGCTCCCGCACGCTCCCGCCTGCCGCTCTGGGCCGGCCCCTGGGGCATGGCCTCTCCGGGACGGGCCCGCCTCCCGCGGGCCGCGGGGGATTGGCGGGCGGGGGGCGGGCCGGGGGCGGGGCCGGCTCCTTCATCCCCTGCCCCGCGTGGGGCCGCGGCAGAGAGGCAGCGACCGACCGCCAGAGCCGAGCACCGCACGTCCCCACCGCGAAGCCAGGTACCGCCTGGGCCCCGACCCCGGCCCCGTGGCACCGCCCGTGCCCGGCCCCTCGGCCCATCCTCCTCCCCGGCCTCTCCAGCCGCTCCTCCGCCTGCCTGCCCGCCTGCCCGCCTGCCCGCCTGCCCGCCTGCCCGCCGTGGCCGGCGCCCCCGAGCCCCGGGCGCTGGTTGGGACGCAGCAGCTGGGACCCACGGGTCGGAACGCGCTCAGAGCGCAGCGCGAGCAGGTGCCCGGGAGGGGCGCTCTGTGGCCCTGGCCTCGGAGCCGGGCCGGGCCGGGCCGGGTGGGACAGCGGGTGGGCCTGTGCGGCCGGACGGGCCGGAGAGGGCCCGAGGGCGGCCGGGAGGGCCCGGAGCGAGCCTGGAGCACCGCCCCGACGGGCACCTGGCGGGCGGGCGGCCGGGCGGGCGGCCGGGCGGGCGAGGAGCCGGGCGATTGAACCCAGCTGCGTCGGGCGGGCAGGGGGTGGAGGAGGACGGACCGGGCCGGGCTGCCTGAGGAGCTGCGGGCACACGTTGGCCCCGGAGCCGGTGCCATTTGCAGCCGGGCCAGCGGGCATGCGGGCACCGGGCGCTGCTGGCGTCCCCAGCCTGAGGGCGGGGCTGGCTGTGCGCGCCTCTCCGCCCGGAGCTCAGGCCCGGCGGGTGCGGGCGGGCGGGCGTTGGGGCAGCCGGATGGTGAGAACCGAGCCCCGGAGCGCGATGGTTTACACCGGGTCTGGGGAGGGGGCTCTGAGGCGGGGCCCGTGCCATCCGCTCCCTCTCCCCCCGACACTGACCTGAGCCCTCAGCCCAGGTACCGGCTCCCGGTCTGGGGGGGTGGGGGGCGAAGGCAAAGGTCCTCGCCCTGCGGGAACCCCTCAACCCGGGCGCACCCTTCCTGCCGACTCCCAGGCCTGCCTGTCTGCCCTGGGGCCTGGGTCCGGGGCTCCCCCGGAGGCCTGTCCCACGGTCCCCCTCCCCCGCCTGCCCTGCACAGGCTGGCATGGGCTCCTTCCTTCTGGAAAGCAGGCACCTGCCTCCTCGGTGCTCAGTCTGGAGCCTGGGAAGCCGCCGCCCGGGACAGCGCCCTCGGAGGCGGGAGCTTCTGCACCAGCAGCCTGGAAGGCTTCCTGGAGGAGGCACCAGAGGTGGCAGGAGTCGGGTGGGGGAGGCCAGGCCTGCGGCACCTCTCGGAGGACCTGGGTGCCTCCTGGAGCGGGAGTGAGAATCTCTGACTCCTGGACATGGGGGGCGGGGACTGTTTCTGATGGAGGTGGGGTACGAATCTCAGAACTGGGTTCTGCTTGGGCCCAAAGCACACGAAATCCCCCCACCCCCCGCCACCCCGGTCCAGGGCTCGGGGAGACCAGGGCCTGAGCAGTGGCTGTTTTAGTCCTGGTTGTCTGTGCCCAGCAAGGAGCCTGAGAGTTCCCCCCCAGACAAAGGGGGAAACTGAGGCGAAATGGGCCAGGCTCGGGGGTTCGCGGCGTCTGGGTGGGGCCGGGGGGGCAGGGTTCTGAACGGGACGGAGCGCACTCCGAGAGTCTGGGCTGGGTGTGGGGACAGGCACTCGGTCTGAGGGGGGAGCTTGTTTGGGGGGAGTTTGGCGTGTGTGTGTGCAGCAGGCTGGGGGGCGGGGGGCGGGGGCGGACTGTGCTGTTTTATGGGACCGCCCCCGCTGGGGCGGGGGGGGCGCGGGGGGACGCTCTTCCAGGCCTGGCCGGGCCCCTGCCGTTGGAGCCCGGGGGAGAGAGAGAGAGGCTGGGAACTTGCCAAGGACCTTGAACCCCTTTTATTTGTTTAACAACATTGACCGAGCACCTACTGTGTGCCCTGTGCCCACTGGGTCTGGAGGAGGGTGGAGGGTTGGCCCTTGGCTCCGAATAAAGAAGACAAATGCGGGGGGTGGGGGGGGTGCTCCAGGGGAGCGGGCCGGGCTTTGGGGGGCGAAGGGAAGGCCCAGCTGCGGGGGCGGCAGGAGGGGCCTTCCGGCCGGCGGCGCAGGGTGGTGGGGCCGTGGATGTCCGCTCTGCAGGCCACGTCCTGTTGGGCCCCTCCGCTGGCACAGCTTCACACGTGCGGGCCCCGGGGCGGGGGTCCCTCCCAGCGCGTCCTCTCCGCGTCCCTCGGCCATTGTGTGCCGCGTGCGGGCCGGCGAGGGGGGTGTTCCCACTGGGGGGGCTGGGCCGCACCCTCCGGATGTCCCTGCACCTGGCGGAGGGAGGGGGCCACGGCCTGCCTTTGTGGGTCCTCCCGGGGTCCTGCCCGGTCACCCCTGCCTCCTGGTCACCCCCCACCCCGGGGTCTGCTGCCTGCTCCCCTCTGGGCCTCTGGCCGCCTCTGCCTCTCCCCTGTCCCTGCTTGTCCCTTGCTGTCTCGCCTCTGGCTCTTCCTCCGTCTGTCCGTCCCTGACTGCTGAGCCAGCCGCCTCTGGCTGTCCGTCCCTCTCTTCCTGTCTGAAGGTCCAGCCGCCCCTCTCTGTTTGTGTCCCCCTGTCCAGCCACACCTCCCTGACCCCCTGTCCCCAGCGGGACCAGGGCGCTCCTGGACAGCATGCGTCGGGCGTGTTTCTCTCTCTCTCTCTCTCTCTCTCTCTCTCTCAGCCGCTCCTCCCTCCTGCGCTCCCCCCCTCCCTCTGCCTCTCTCTGCTTCTTCTGGACGCCGGCTGGAGCCTCTCCTCCGAGCTGACCTGGCCGCCAGCACCCCCTCGGGGTCTCCGATGAGTCCTGAGCTGCCCCGGGCCCCTGCCCCGGCTCGTTCTTCGGGGCCAGAAGCCCGGCTGTCCAAATATTTGGCCGCCTCCAGGGGACTCCGGGTCAGCGGGGAGGAGGAGGGGCGGGCTGGCTCGGGGTCTTCCCTGCTCCTGGGGGCCCCAGGCATGTGATGTCCTGTCCTCCGCCTCCACTGGGCCTCCCTCCGGCTGCACGTCCCTCTCCCCGCGGGCTGGCCGGCCGGCCGGCCGCAGGGGCGGGGGCCGCCGCTGGCTGTGGTCCCGCCTCGAGCCCAGAGGCCGCAGCCCCAGCCTCTGCTGCCGGGGTCAGCCTGCTCGAGGGCTGGGGGGGCGGGGAGGCCTAGGTGTCGGGGGGCGAGGCCCAGCTCTCCGCCTCTGCTGAGCGTCTAGAAAACACACCCCGACACCGGGAAGTCCACCTTCCGCCCCCACCCCGCTTCCGGACGCCCAGAAAACAGAGAGGCACAGCCCCGGCATGGGGAGGGGGACGGGGTGGCCACGGCGGCGAGGGTCTGGCCACCCACCTTCCCCGGGTGGCCGACCCTCTGGCGTGCCCCCAGCTGGTGTGGGCCGCACACCGGCCACTTTGCCAGGGTTGTTGACCAGGAGGGAGTTGGTGGCCGGAGAACGGGGTCTCCTGAGGTCAAAATCGGGAGCTGGGGGTGGGGGTGGGGGCGGGGCGGGGCAGGGGTGCGACACCTCCCCTGTTCCGGACACACTCCCACCTGCCCCGGTCCTGGACCCCTGACCTCAGCCAGCAGGTCCCCGCCGATCCTTGGGGCGGTGCCTTGAAACCACGCCATCCGGGAGGAAGGGGGAGTCCTGTCCCCCCATGGGGTCACAGCTTGCCTGGGGAGGGTGTTTCCCTCTGAAGTCTGGGGAAGCAGGCGGGCAGAGGGGTGCCAGGCTGGAAGGGGCACCTGGCCTCAGCCAAGGGGGTGAGTGATCAGGAGGGGGGGAGCGGGAACCGGGGCACCCCTCATCCCTGCGCCGCCAGGCCTGGGCCTTCTCCTCGGAGACCGGGCCGGGGTAGGCTGCCCCCCTGGCACGGACCGTGGGGGGCCGGGGCAGCCAGCTCAGTGGGGCTGGGCGTCCCCCAGGCGGTGGCCACGGGCCTGAGGGGCACAGCGAGGCTGCCTCCCGCTCCTGCTCGTCGCCATGGGGAGGGGGAGGGGGAGGAAACAGCTTCCCCCCACGGCTGACACCTCCGAGCTCAGAGTCTTTAATTAGCCAGGAGGCTTGGCACCTGCCAAGGTGTGCCAGCGGCGGGTTCGCACCCCGTGACGGTGGCGCGGGGGCGGGCGCCGCCTGCCGCTCCGTCCCCCCTCGCGCCCTTATCTCCCGGCAGAGCAAACAGGCCGGCCGTGGCCTGGCCATCGATTTCCTGCCCCGGCCCGGGCCGGCCCGTGACAGATGCCATCCTGATGACCCACCTGGGGTCACGGGGATCGCGCCCCGCCCACAGCCCAGCTCCCGAGAGCCAGGGGCAGGCTCAGGGGGGGTGTTGGGTGGGAACAGAGGCCTCACTTTGTCCCCAGCTGCGGTCAGAACCCCCCGGCGGGGGGACCCCAGGAGGACAGGCAGACTCTGCGTTCTGAGTGGGGGTCCTCTGCCCGCGGGCACGCGGCGAGGCAGGGACGCACAGTGCACTCCGCCTTCCCCAGGGCGTCTGCTGCGGGCAGTGTTCCTTAGGGGGGCGGTCCCCTGAGTCCACCCTGAGCCCCAGGGAGAGAGAGAAGCCTGGGCAGTAGCAGGCCCGAGGTGAGGGGTCGAGGTGTCAGAAGTGGGGGCCGGCCTCTGGGGACAGCTGGGGGTCCGTGTGCCAGGCCGGTGTTCCTGTCCGCCCTGAGTCCCCCATCCTTAGCTCTGCACCAGAGTGAAGCCCCGACCCCTTGAGGGAACCCCCACCCCCCGTCACAGCCTGCCTCCCGCCACACCCCAGGGCCTTTGCCCGTGCTGTGTACCCTGCTTGAGTCACTGTCTCCTATTCCCCGCCCCCATGGGGACTCCCTCGCTGCCGCCTCCTCCAGGAAGCCTTCTGTGATGCCTCGCTCTGCCCTTCTTTGAGTCCCACCCCGGTGCCGTTCACACTCAGTGGCAGCAAGAGCCGGGAGGTGGTGGTGAGGGGCTTGGGGGGGGGGTGTCATTTCCAGACTGAAGGCCAGTGAGGGGGTCCGCATTACATCCTCTCCGGGATCCCGGGCCAGCCCCCCAGGCCGGCCCAAGAACCAGGGGGCCTGGTTGAGAGCCACAGACGGGCCCTGACTGTCTAAGCTCTGCTCCTGCCGGCGGTGAGGACCCCGGAGCCCAGCCCCCCGACCCCGCACTTTGGCCAGGACCGTGCTGGGGCCTGGGGGCTCTCTGGAGCAGCCCTGGCTGCCAGGGAGGGGTGTCAGGGCAGAGAGGGGGGTGCTTGGAGCAGGCGGCTGACTCAGCACCGAGGCCTGTCCCAGCCTGCCCAGGTGGGAGGCCCGGGAGGGCACCCCCAGCTCAGGGGCGGGGCCTCCATGTGACTCAGCACACCAGGTGCCTACCGGCACCCCCACAGCAGCAGCGGGGGCCCTCGGAGGGGTCCGGGGGGGCGGGGCTGGGGCAGCAGCGAGAAGCAGGCTGACGCCAGAGGCCTGGTCCCGGGACGGGTGTGAGAAGAGAGGTTCACGTTCAAGGTCCTGGGGCCGCGGCTGGATGGAGGAGAGGAGGGTGCAGACTCCCCCTTCAGAGGCAGGAGAGGCAGGTGGAGGGGGTCTGAGGGTGCCCGGCCGGGGGTCCCCGGCAACCACATGTCTGACCTCTGACCTCTGGTCTGGAGCAAAGGGAGGGGTCCTGTGGTCAGTTTGGGTGCCCGCGACCCCCAGGACACAGAGCCCGAGGCCCGAGGCCCAGGCCTGGCCTCCCCTCCTCTCCCCTCCTCCCAGGCTCGAGGTCTTGATGCTCCGGGTTTAAGAGCAACCCCAAGACCATGGGGTTCGAGTGGGGACAGAGGGCTGCGGGCAGGACCGGGGTTCCCAGGCAGAGGGGTTGCTGGGCAGGCGCAGGACGAAGCTCTGGCTGACCTGCTTGGCAGTGCCGTCCACTCGCTGGTCACCTCGCTGGCCTCAGCGCTCCTGCTGGCCAACTGGCCCTCAGACTGGCCTTATAGGTCCCGGGGGGCACTGTGCCCAGGGGCCTTCTGGTCCTAGGGGGGGGGTCCCGCCCCCAGGGTCAGGAGAAGGGCCAGTGAGTTGTCCGGGCCGTGAGCACGACAGGGGATCGGGAGCAGGGCAGCGGGGAGGGGGACAGGGGAGGGACTAGTTCCATGAACCCCAGTGGAGCCACGCCCCAGAGCAGGAAAGGAGGCTGGTCCCATGGCCCGGGTGCCTCTGCCGCTGGCATGGCCCTGAGCCTTGGCCTGGGGATCCAGAAAGTGGGGAGGGAGGGGCTGCTCCAAGGGCCCTGGCAGTGGGCACCTCAGGGTGGGGGCTCCCTGGAGGGAAGGAGAGGCCAGGGCTGGTGCAGGGGGAGGCCTGTGCGGCTCCAAGACAGGGCCCGGGGCCCCCCATTTCCCAGAAGGCCCCGAGGGCCCCGTGGCGGCGGCGGGCAGGTCCAGGTGTCCCGCGCCCAGCACCGCCTCAGGCCTCCTGGCTCCGAGGGGTGGCCCCCCGCCTGCCAGCCCAGCGCCAGCCCGGAGCCCACAGAGGGCCTTTGTTCCGGCTGCCAGCAGTGCCCGCCGGGCGGCTGGGAACCCGGCCCGCCGCCCTCACCCTCTCTCCCGCCGACGGGCTGTGCCCCTGTGGATGGGCCAGGAGGCCCCTGGCACGCACAGCGGGCACAGGAAGCGTCTCCTGGCGTTCGCTGCGGGGAGGGCACCGTCCGGGCCCCCAGAATGGGACCTGGGGGGACCTGGGGCCCCCCGCCTCCAGCCTCCTCGTGCCACCGGGCTCGGGACGTGGGGCCTCCGACGGACCCTCGCTCCCCAGATGGGGAAACTGAGGCCTTCCAGGCTGGCTGGGTCGGGTGTGTGTGTGTGTGTGTGTGTGTGTGTGTGTGTGTGTTGGGGTGTGAGGTGCCCCTCAGGACGCTCCGGCGATCCCAGGCGTCCAAGCTCTGGACCCCCACATGCAGGTTCCGGGGGAGGCGGGAGTGGAGCCGCAGGCAGAGCGGCTGGCGCTGCCCCGGGTCCTGGGAGGTGCTGGGCCCGGGCCTGGGCCTGGGCTCGGGGCTGACCCGGGCCGTCCGCCCTGCAGGCTTCTGAGTGTCCGCGCCAGCGCCAGGCTGTTCCCGAGCCATGGAGGCGCCTCTGCAGACAGAGATGGTGGAGCTGGTGCCCAACGGCAAGCACGCGGAGGGGCCGCGCCCAGCGGGCACCTCCCCCGTCGCCGCCGGCGGCGGCCACGAGAGGTGAGCGGAGGGGAGCCCTCCCTGGCCCGGCGCAGAACGGGGCCGAGCTGACCGCCCGCCCGGCTGTGCCTGCAGGGTCCCCGGCCCGCGGAGCCGCGCGGAGGGCGAGGGCTTCCTCCAGAAGAGCCCGGGCAAGGAGCCGCACTTCACCGACGTGAGCGGGCCGGCCGGCCGGGAGAGGGGGCAGGGAGGGAGGCCGAGGGGCAGGGAGGGAGGCCGAGGGGCAGGGAGGGAGGGGATGCTGAGCGCCGACCCCCTCCCCTCCCCGCTGACCGCCCCCGCGCCCCCACCGCAGTTCGAGGGGAAGACCTCGTTCGGGATGTCGGTGTTCAACCTCAGCAACGCCATCATGGGCAGCGGCATCCTGGGCCTGGCCTTCGCCATGGCCAACACGGGCATCGTCCTCTTCCTGTGAGTGCCGGCCCCACCCGCCCGCAGACGGCGCCCCAGCAGGCCGCCCCTGGGACCTCCTGGGAACACCCCCCCCTTTCCTGTGCGGAGGCCCGGGCGGCAGGGGTGGGCGCTTACCGGCAGCCCACGCCACCGTGGCGAGACCAGCCCCGGCCGGCTGGCAAACGCACCTCTCCTCCCAGTGACCGCAGAGCTGCAAGGGGGAGGGGGTAAATGGGAGGGGGACGGGGCGCCCTCCTGCAGTGACCCCTGGTGGAGACCCGGGGCCTGGCCCGTGTGCACCCGTGTCCTTAGCGGGGAGCTCTGCCCGCGGCCGAGAGGACACACGTCTGTTCCGAGAACTCACGGAGCGGCGGGCTGGCAGGGCCTCTTCCTTCGGGGTCAAACCAGCCGGGGCTCGCCCCCCGCGCGGCCTGCTGAGCATGTGCCTCTGGGGGTCCAGACCTGGTCCCAGAGCCCCCCAAATCCCCAGGCCTCCCGGGCCCCTCGCCGCTGCTGCCGCTGCTGGCCAGGGAGCCAGAGTCTTTCCTCTCCTCGCCCCAGGTTCCTGCTGACGGCCGTGGCCCTGCTCTCCAGCTACTCCATCCACCTGCTGCTCAAGTCCTCGGGCGTCGTGGGTGAGCCTCAGGCCTGCCTGCAGGGGGCAGCGGAGGGGGGGGCCTGGAGGTGGGGACACGGGGGGAGGACACCCCTGACTCACCCCTTGGCCTGCAGGGATCCGGGCCTATGAGCAGCTGGGCTACCGCGCCTTCGGGACCCCCGGCAAGCTGGCGGCCGCCCTGGCCATCACGCTCCAGAACATCGGAGGTGCGTGTGCGGGCGGCAGGCGGCGAAGGAGGGGGTCGCCTGGGGGGAGGGCCGGCCGCTGACCCCGTGCCCGCCCGCCCCTCCCCCAGCCATGTCCAGCTACCTGTACATCATCAAGTCCGAGCTGCCCCTGGTCATCCAGACCTTCCTGAACCTGGAGGAGAAGACTTCGTGAGCCCCAGGGATGGGGAGGTGGGGGGCTGCATGAGGGTGGGGGGCCCCTGTGTGCCCCCCACGTCCGCCCCTGACCCTGGGAGCCCGGGTGGGGGAGGGACACAGAGCTGCCAGGCAGGCTAACCTTCAGCCGCGCCTGGCTCTGGGGCACCTGGTCTTAGGGGGACCCCCGAGAGTGAGGACCCGGGGCCCAGGCTTAGCTCTCAGCGGCTCTGTTTCCCCTGCTGTGGCTGTGAGCCCCCCAAGAAAGGAAGCCCAGGTCCCAGTTGCCCTTCCTCAGTGCAGCCGACGGCTCAGCCCGGGGGCTTGTCGGGCGGGGGAGCAGAGGGAGTGGGGGGGCTGGTGCTGAGCGGCCGGGGGGAGGGGGAAAGCACAGCCCATCCCGGGGCCATTCCAGGGAGCTGGCCGTGGGCCACCTGGAAGGATGGTCCTGTCCCCAGTCCCCAGTCCTATACCTGGTCCCGTCCCCGGTCCTATACCTGGTCCCATCCCCGGTCCCGTCCCCAGTCCCGTCCCTGGTCCTGGCCCCGGTCCCGTCCCCAGTCCTATCCCTGTCCCCGTCCCTGGTCCCATCCCTGATCCCGTCCCCATCCCCGGTCCAGTCCCTGGTCCTGTCCCTGGTCCTATACCTGGTCCCGTCCCCGGTCCTATACCTGGTCCTGTCCCTCGTCCCTCAGTTCCCAGGGGCCCTGCCTGGGGTGGGGGTGGGGGGCAGAGGGGACCTTGGGGCTCAGGTGGTTGGAAAGCTCCAGCCCCTGGAAAAGGCTCGCCCCAAACCAGCTTCCTCCATCCCCCACCTCCCTGCACCCCTCGGGCCCCTGGGGAGATGGGACCAGACCTGGGGTCCTGAGCAAACGCAGAGCCAGGGGG
>JAAGEH010000235.1:1048177-1068030 GCA_011751065.1 Lasiurus cinereus
CCCAGGTGGCCAGGATCAGCGAGGTGCAGGCAAGCTCTGAGCCAAGTGCCAGCTTCTCTGGGGGCAGCACCCTAGGCCTTGATGGGAGGGACCGCCGGAGGAGTGATGCGTGAGGCTGGCGGGCTCCCCAAGAGCCAGGGTCCTCGTCCCACCCCCCCATCCCTCCAGCTGGGGTCCCACCCCCTCTGCCCCCAGGCCCCCCTGACCTGCCCCAGCTGCTCCTGCCCCTGGTTCTGTCCCCCTGTCCCCCTGCTTCCTGCCGGCCGCCAGCACCCCGCTCTGTCCCACCACCCGCTCCTTCCCACCTGAGTCCGGGATGGGGCTCCGGGGCCTTGGGTGCCCACCTGTCCTTCTGCCCCGGGCAGGGTCCTCCTCACCCTGAGGATGTGGGGGCCGGGGGCTCCCCAGGGACAGGAAGGGAGCGGGCATCCTGGCTCCTGCCCGCGTGCCTGGGTGCCGCCTGCCCCGTGGCGTCTGCCAGGCTGCCCGCCAGGACAATCAGATGCAAAGCGGGTTGGTGCTTTGTCCCTGGCACCGGGCAAGGTCCCTGCCGGGCCCACCGCATTCACCCAGAGAAGTGGTCCCTGGGCCGGTGGGGACACCGGGACTCAGGCGGACGGGGTGGTCTGTTCGCGGGGTGGGGGTGGCGTGTTCATCTGACCCATCAGCGTACATCCTGGGCCTCTGCTGCCCGCCAGGCCCCCATCCTGGCCGAGACTCCGACGTTGGGGCTCCGGGTCCCCGAGGGACAGTGCCTGGGCAGGGGGACACTCCCGCAGCCACTCGGCAGGCCAGCTACCTCAACCACAGGCCACGCCCCTCGGACACCGGGACGGGCCTCCAGTGCCCGGGGACTGACCCATAGAGGCCCTCACTGCCTCCCTCCCCCCCCACACCACTCCCTGAGCGCCTCTGCCCATGATGCCAGGCAGCTGGGGGCACCTGGGAGGGGGGCCCAGACCCTTCTTGGAGGGCCGCTGGGTTGGGGACTGGCTCCTGGCGTGCGAGGCTCTGGGGCGCAGGGGGGCGGCCGCAGGCGCTGCTGCTGCTGCTGCCTGAGGGCCCTGCGGAGACGGTGGGGCGTGAGCCGTGGTCCGCTGCCGTCCGGGGACTTGGGGCCGCTTACGGGCATGGCGCTCGGACAGACGGGCCACACGGGACCCACCCTCTCCGCTCCCTTACTGGTCGGGGGGCTGAGGACAGAGCAGGGGCGCTGCCTGGCGGGGAGGGCCTGGAGTAGCACCTGCCAGAGGGGGCGCCGTCCGTGCTTTGCCGTGGTCATCTTAGCCGTTACTCATTATTTAATGTGTTTTATTGATTTTGGAGAGGAAGGAAGGGGGGGAGGAAAACATCCACGAGGAGAGGGAATCACTGATGGGCTGCCTCCTGCGCGCCCCCCGCTGGGGATCCAGCCCGAACGAAACCTGGGCCTGGTTCGCAGGCCGACGCCCCACCCACCGCTGAGCTGCAGGACCAGCTGTTGCCGTTATTCTCGTGGCTCCTGTTAGTTTGCGCGTCAGCCGCTCCACCCTCTGAGGCGTCTTCACGGACCCCGAGGGCCAGAGTCCCCAGGTGGGACCTACCCACTCACCCCGCGGAGCTGTCAGAGGGACAGACCCGCCGCGGTGGTCAGGAGGGCCGGGTGCGCCCAGCCAGGAGGACGCCAGGGGCGAAGGCCCGAGGTGGCAGGAGGCAGCTGCGATGGGCAGTGATGGGGCCGGGGTCGCAGGAGCAGTGGACAACGGCTGGGAGGGTTAGGGGGGTCCAGCCGAGGTGCCTTCCGCCTGGAGCTCAGCGGGGAGCAGGGGAGAGAGGGGGGAGGGCCTGTCCCCGCCCCTCCATCCCCCAGTCAGCACCCTTAGCTGGGAGATGTCACCCTTCCCTGGGAGACGCGGCTTCCGGGCTGCGCCCTCCAGACCCGGCTCTGTGTCCGCTAACGCTCCCAGGGCAGTGGCCGGCAAACTCATTAGTCAGCAGAGCGGCAAGCCGCGGCTCTCGACCTGCAGTTTGCCGACCACTGTCCCAGGGCATCGACCCCCAGGGTCTGAGCCCTCATTTGAGGAGGCCGGGCTCCTGCATCCGGGCCCACGCTCCTGGGAGCAGACTTTACTCCCTGAGCCGCACCGTCCTCATCCGAAAGTGGGAGCACCTCTGGGCAGCTGTGCCCATCCCCAGGGAGCCGCCAGGGGACCCCTCACCCCGAACAAGGAAGGGGGGGGCACGGGGCGGGTCTGCCGGGCTGGGAGGCTCAGGGAGAGCAGGTGGGTGCGGGCCTGCCTGCCTGCCGGTGTGTTACCCTGCCCAGCCCCGGGTCCTGGTCTCCATCTGCTCCGGGCAGACCGGGCACAGCAGGCCGAGGGCTGGGCCCCGGGCCAGGTCTGGAGACGGGAGCAGGACGCCGTGCCCATCCCAGGCCCTGGGCAGCTACGCGAGGGTGGGAGGTGGCCGCTGCCCCACTGGGGCCTGCCCCTCCCACCCAGGCTCCGTGTGGGTGAGTGCCAGCCTGCCAGCCAGCGCGATGCCAGGGCGACTCCTGCAGGCCATGGGGAGCACGGGGGCCCGTGGGGCTGCGGGAGGCCAAGGCTGGGGAGAGGCCATGATGGGGCGCCAGTGTCTGGTTGCCTTGACTACACGGCCTACCAGCGGCTGCCTGCCTGCCTCCATCTCCCATGCAGTGGGTGGGGGGTGAGCACGGCCTCCAGGGCTGCAGGTGGGAGCCCTCGGCCTGCCCCCTGACCCGTGCCCTCCTCCCTTCCAGGTGCGGGCGAGTCCGGGAAGAGCACCATCGTCAAGCAGATGAAGTGAGTGTGGGGTGCGGCCTCTCCCCGCCTCCTTCTCCCCCTTCCTCTGGGCCGGGCCCTGGGCCCTCCCCGAGGCAGCCGCCCCTCCATCCTCAGGCCCCGGGGGTTGGGGGCAGTTGGGTCCTCTATGAAAGTGGGTCCCTGCAGGCCCCGCCCCCCAGGTGGTGGCAGCGCCACGCTCCCCGTGGCCCGTGACCCTTAACCCCCGCCCCTGGTGCCAGGATCATCCATGAGGACGGCTACTCGGAGGAGGAGTGCCGGCAGTACCGGGCGGTCGTCTACAGCAACACCATCCAGTCCATCATGGCCATCGTCAAAGCCATGGGCAACCTGCAGATCGACTTTGCCGACCCCTCCCGCGCGGTACGTGGCCCCCCACCCACACCTCCCACCGGGCCCCAGGGCACGCCATGCCATAGGGAACCTGGGGGTCCCCAGCCTGGGCCCCATCCCCGGGCCTCCTGCCCTTGCCACTGCTGACCGTCCGCCCCCCCGCGGTCCCCAGGACGACGCCCGGCAGCTGTTCGCGCTGTCCTGCACGGCCGAGGAGCAGGGCGTGCTCCCCGAGGACCTGTCCGGCGTCATCCGGAGGCTCTGGGCCGACCACGGCGTGCAGGCCTGCTTCAGCCGCTCCCGGGAGTACCAGCTCAACGACTCCGCTGCCTAGTGAGTGTGCCTTGCGGGCTGGGGCGGGTGGCGAGGGGTGGGGGGACGTGGGGTTGTTCGCTGAAGCTGGGACTGTCAGCCGAGGCCTTGGGGTCCAGCTGGGGGCAGGAGGCATGGTCTGTGGAGGCCAGGAGGCGGCCAGGCCTGCAGGCCGATGGTCTCCTCTGTCTTTACACACAGTCACGCTAAAGAAGCGTTGGCTGCCACCTGCTCGGTGCCCGGTCCCGGGCGAGGCTTCAGGGACACAGGGGCCCAGTGGGGCAGACAAGCAGGGACAGCCTCGGGTGTCTGTGGTGGCGGCCGCTGGGGCAGGCCCAGCGAGGGGTGCCTGGACTTGGGGAGGAGGGGCAGGGCCGCTGGCAGGGCACAGCCTGTGCCAGCTCCCGGCGTGGCAAAGTGCTGACGGTGCCTGCGGTCGCAGGGGAGGGAAGTTCGGGCTGGCCGGGCCAGGGAGACACGGCGGGGACACGTGTGTGGGTGGAGCCCAGGGCCCAGGCGCTCCCCCCGCCGGCCCCCCTCGGCTGAGCTCAGGACCAGCTGGCGAGTCACGGGATCCCAGGAGTCCCTGGGGCCCAGCCCGCAGGACGATGCCCTCGCCGCCTTTCCTGAAGTACCTGCCACGTGCCAAGCCTGGCGCCGGGCGCTGAGTGCCCGGGGGGGGGGCGGGGGAGGAGGACAGGCAGGCTGGCGGCCAGGACTGAGGCTGCAGGGCTGTGGGCCGCACCCCTGGGCTCTGGATGGTGCCCCCCCCCCCCAGATCGGGGCTGCACCCCTGTCCTCGCCTCCTCCTGGCCTGTACACACCGCACCCCACTGCCCACCCGACCCGGAGCCCGTGCGTGGGCAGGGCCTCAGGAGAGGGTGAGAGGCATGCCTTCTGGCCGGGACCCCAAGTCCTGGCCGTTGTGTGGACAGCCCCTAGCTTCCCAGAGGTCTGAACCGCCTGTGAGTGCACCCCTCCACCCACAGGCTGCACAGACTCGGCCAATCACGGGCCTGGGGCCCCCCCACCCCCAGCTGCTCTCCACTGTCCCAGGCTCAGCCCCAGCGGGGCTGTGGGCCCTGTCAATCATGGCCACCTCGGTGCCCCGGCCCTCAGGGAGGGCGGGCGAGAGCCGCCTGCCAGGCCACTGCCCCTCCTCCCCGTTCCCTTCCCCTTCCCGTCAGGCGCCCGCTGCGTGCCCGGCGCTGTGCTGGGTGGGGAGTCAGCAGGGAGCGCGGCCCTGCTCTGCCAGCAGGTTCATGCCTTCATGGCGGGTGGGTGGGGGCCTGGGACACCCCCCTCTCCTCAGCCACCCTCCAGGGCCTCCCGGGGGCAGCGGGTCCCTGGGGAGAAGGGGGAGACGCTGTGGAACCACCCCACCCCGGGGGCCGCCAGGCTGGAGGCGCTTGGGAGGGGGCGGGGCCTGGGGTGGAGGTGGCAGCACATGCGTCACGGGTCCCCACGGCGCTTCCTGTTTTTCTGTTCTGTCTGTGTCTCTGAGGTCATTTCCCTCTGGCCACGCTGCTGGTGGGAACCCGGGGCCGGGCCGGCTGGACCCAGCGCCGGGACAGCAGGACAGAGGCCGGCTGCAGGCTGGCCCAGGGCCGGCGGGGCGGGCTGGTGCTCATGTAGGAGCTAATGAGGGCGCTGGTGCCCTGCAGCCCCCGGGCCCCCCGGTAGGGGTGGATGCCCTTCCCCGAGGAGCCCGGTGCAGTGGGTGCTGGGCGAGAGCCCCCTGGCCTGGCAGGCCCAGCTGCCCAGCCCCGCACCCAGGGACACGCAGGGTGCTCTGTGGCTGACGCTGCAATTGCACTGATCTGCGTCCCGCGTCCCTCGCTGAGAGCGGATCTGTCCCCTCCCACCCCCACCCCTGCACCTGCACCCCTACCGTCCAGGCCCCCAGTGGAGGCAGGCCCGGCTCAGACCTGGGTGGGGGACTGGGCCGGCCACAGGCCCCGAGCTGCCCCTCCCACAGGTGGGAGCCCCCGAGGGTTCTGGTCCAGGTTTCCTCACCTGAGCGACGAGTGTCCTGCAGGTCAGGAGGCCCCTGCTGGCCCCACTGACGCCCCCCCTCCCTCACCCCTCCACGGCGCAGCTACCTGAACGACCTGGAGCGCATCGCCCAGAGCGACTACATCCCCACCCAGCAGGACGTGCTGCGGACCCGGGTGAAGACCACGGGCATCGTGGAGACACACTTCACCTTCAAGGACCTGCACTTCAAGTGAGGGGGGCCCTGGCCCCGGGGTGACGGGGAGGGGCCTCCCCCCAGGGCTGCTCCTGGCTCCCCAGCCCCACCCCTGCCAGCAGCTCACCGGCTCCAGCCTGCCCTGCTGACCACCCCACCCTGCAGGGCCGCACACTCCGAGGCCCAGAGTCAGGAAAGGGGACACCCCGAGCGGCTCCGTCCTCTGTGGCCGGCCGAGGAATGGCGGGGGGTAAGGGGGTCCTCCCAGAAGCCCCTCCTTCTCGGGAGCTGAGGCGCCCCTGTGTCCGCAGGATGTTCGACGTGGGCGGCCAGCGGTCTGAGCGGAAGAAGTGGATCCACTGCTTCGAGGGCGTCACGGCCATCATCTTCTGCGTGGCCCTCAGCGCCTACGACCTGGTGCTGGCCGAGGACGAGGAGATGGTGAGCGGAGAGACCACAGCGGGAGGGTGGGGGGCAGGGAGCAGGGGACAGGGGGGCTGACCGCGCTGTCCCGCCCCCAGAACCGCATGCACGAGAGCATGAAGCTGTTCGACAGCATCTGCAACAACAAGTGGTTCACCGACACGTCCATCATCCTCTTCCTCAACAAGAAGGACCTGTTCGAGGAGAAGATCACGCACAGCCCCCTGACCATCTGCTTCCCCGAGTACACAGGTAGGTGGGCACGGGGCCTGGGGGGCCTGGGGGGCCTGGGGGAGGGCCGGCCGGCCGGCTCGCCGCGCCCCCTGCTGGACAGAAGGGTGACGGCGGGGCCCTGAGTCCGGCCGGTGGTGCTGGGGGGACTTGAGTACTTTGCAGGCAGGTGGGGGGCCCTCCTGTGGGCACGCGGGCACCCTCCCCGCACACACGGATGTGCCTGCGCTCACACACTGCATGCACACGTGCGCACCTGTCTGCTCCTGGGCCCACGGGGGACGGCCGCCTGCCCCCCGCGGCTGGCCTCAGCGCGCTGCCCCCGCCTCCACAGGGGCCAACAAGAACGAGGAGGCGGCCAGCTACATCCAGAGCAAGTTCGAGGACCTGAACAAGCGCAAGGACACCAAGGAGATCTACACGCACTTCACCTGCGCCACCGACACCAAGAACGTGCAGTTCGTGTTCGACGCTGTCACCGACGTCATCATCAAGAACAACCTGAAGGACTGCGGCCTCTTCTGAGGGGCGGCGGCCGGACAGGACGGTGAGCCAGCGGGGCCGTGCGGGGAGCGGGGGTGAGGGGGGCCAGCGGGGTCCGACAGGGAGCTGGGGAGCCAGGGCGGGGCCAGGTAGGAGTTTGGGGGGCCAGGATGGGGACCGGCAGGGAGCTGTGGGGACAGGAAGAGATTTGGGGGGTCAGAGTGGGGACAGGCAGGGAGCTGGGGGGGCCAGGGCGGGGACAGACAGGGATTTGGGGGGTCAGGGTGGGGATAGGCTGGGAGCTGGGGGGTCAGGGTGGGGATAGGCTGGGAGCTGGGGGGGACAGGCAGAGATTTGGGGGCCCAGGGCAGGGCCAGGTAAGGGTTTGGGGGGGCCAGGGTGGGACAGGCAGGGATTTGGGGGGCCAGGGCGGGGCCACGGACCTAGAGCAGGGCCGCAGGGGTCCAGGCGGGCGCCCAGCGGGGGAGCGGAGGACCAGGGGCGCGCAGGCTGCTGCATCAGGAGGGCCCGGTGCCTGGCACGGAGGAGGTGGTGCGGGCAGGGCGGGCTTTGCGGCCGGGGCCCCCCCCCCCCCCAGCAGAAGTGCGGGCTGTGTGCGGGGACAGAGCTAACGGCCGTCCGGCCTTCCCCAGAGAAAGCTCCCTTCCTCACCTCCAGGCCTGGCCCAGCCCCTGCCCACCGCTCAGCGTGACCAGCTCTGGGCGCCTCCCTCTCTGCCCCGACCTTGAGAGGCCTCGAGGGGACTGAGGGGCTGGCTCCCCTGGGCCTGGGGAAGCCTCTGCCTGCACTCAGACCCCCTCCCCAGGGAACCCAGAGCAGGCACTGGCCTTGGGGGGGCCCCTGCGTCCCCGGGAACAGGCGGTGGGAAAAGGATCGGGTCACTGTTGGGCTGGGAGGACTCACACCGTGTCCACCCCCTGACCCACGCCCTGCCCGCCCCCCACTGCAGGGCCACCGCCACCGCCGCATCTGCTCCCCCAGTTCCTGAGGAAGATGGGGGCAAGAGGACCACGCCCCCCACCTGCCCTCCCCACCGCTTCCCCCCCCCCCCCATCTCTGTTCTCGGCTCCCCCTGCTGCCTCCCTCAGCTCCCGAGACTTGGGGCAGGGGTTCCACAGGCTTTCCTGCCCGAAGCCTGCCCTTGTCCCAGGTGCCGGGCACCAGCTGGGGCGCCCCCTTCCTGGGCATCTGCTCTGGGTGTGGCCCTGGTCTTGTTCCGTGACGGGGGAGGGGAGCACATCCAGCCTGCGACCCCGGCTGCCCCCAGCCCCAGCCCCTGGCCCCACCCAAGGCCAGATGTTTACAGGGAGCCTCCTGCCCGCCCTCCCCCACCCCGCCCCGCCCCTTGAACCCCCCGCCATCGGAGGCCCCAAAGGAAAAGCACAAGGAGCGTGAGACGCCGCCATTCCTGGAGACCACAGTCCACCTGCTCATTCTCGTAGCTTTTTACAAAAAGGAAAGGAAAAAAAAAAATACCGCCAACTTAGGAAACTTTTTAGAGGAAAAACTATTTAAAACTGTCCCATCCTGACCAGCTCTCCCCACCCCACCCCCTGCCCCCCACCCCAGCCCATTCGAGTAACTCCGTGCCTTGAGTGTGTCTGCGTGTTTACACCGTCCTCTGCGGGCTGCCCCCCCCCCGGGCGGCCCCCTCCCCCCTCATCCCCCTCCCCATACACTGTCGGGCCCACGGGTGCCGGCTGGCTCCCCCGAGGCCTGGCCCGGGCCGGCCCGGCTCCATTAACCCCATGTACCCCGAGCGCTAACCTTAGGAACCGCCGCTGCCTGCTGAGGGGCCCCCTCCTGCCCTCCCCCAGGTCGGGTCCTTTCAGCCTCGAACACTTCCTCGCTTTTTTCACGTTTTACGGAATTGTTCACCGGGTTTGAAATAATAAAATGTAGAAAGAAAAACACCGAGGGCGGCGCCCCGCGTCCTTCTTTCCCGGGGAGCCGAGGCGAGGCTGGGGAGCCCGCAGTCTTACTCTGAGCCTCAGGGTGGCGGCCCGGGGTCAGGCCTAGGGCCCCCGCACTTCCTATGTCTCCCCTCGCCCCCCTGGCCCCTCTGCATCCTGGGGGTGGGGGACAGCACCCTCGCTTTGCCGGAGCACCAGGGACCCCATTTTCCAAGGACGTGGAGCAGAGATTCGGGGAGTCGGGTGGCAGGAAACCGAATCAACTCCCAGGCCGGGGCCCAGGGGCTGTGTGGTCCCAGGCCAGGCTGGCCACCCACCCCACCTCCCAATAGGACGCATTGCCCAGAACTGGGGCGCCTTGTGGGCTTGATGGACAAAGCTGGGGACATGGGAGCCCCTCCAAACCTAAGGTGGGCAGGCAGGTGGCCACCCCTCACCTACCCTGGGGCTAGGGCTCCTGGAAAGGGAAGCTTCCAGGGGCTCCGGGGGGCCCCCACGTGGCCGCAGAAGGGAACTGGCTGAGGGCTGCAGGTGGAGGGCTCAGGCCACCTGGGCCCAACCGGAAGCCGGCCCGCGGGGCGGGGCGGGGCGCGGCGGGAGGTGCACTTCTGCCCTCGGCCGCCAGAGGGCGCGCCCGTCCGCCGCGCCGGCCCCGGAGGCTGACGTCACGGGGTCCCGCGGAGGCCACGGGCACAAAGGCCGCTTTGTGGGGGTTCGGGGCCCCGGGGTCCGGGGGTCGGCGCCGTGGAGGCGGGGAGGGCGGAGAGGGGAGAGGGTGGGGCCGGGACCCCGCCTCCGCACACCTGCTGCTGCCCCCCAAAGCAGGAAGGAGGGGATTTGGGGGATCCCCCCACCCCAGATGCTGGCAGGAGAAGAGAGGCTGCAGCCGCCCGCCCCGTCGGAAGGAGAAGGATGCACCCCCAGCCGCGCCCCTCCGGGTTCCCGGGGGCCTTTCCTGCTACCCCTTGCCCCAGGGTTGACAGACAAGGCCAAACTTGCACCCCTGCCTCCCTCCCAATCCCCCCCCTGCAGCCAGGCCTGGACCCCTGGACCCAGGAGGGTGGGGCGCCGGTGCCCCCAAGAATGAGGCCTGCCAGCAGCAGGAAGCGTCCCGGGAGTGGGTTCCTCTCTTCCCTTCTGGGGGGGACCCCCCTGCACAGAGGGACCATTGAGGGCCCGCATTGTCTGCCTGGGTGGGCCGGGCCGGGTCTGGCCCAGATCCTCCTGTCCCCCGCTGGGCCGGGGTGCTGGGTGGGGTGCTGGCAAGCAGGGCCTGCCTGGGTGCCGGGCACTGCCCCCACCTGCCCGTGGCCTTCCTGCCTCCCTCGGCCCCCACTTCTGGGGCACAAGGCTCCATTGTCCCCGCGCCGGCGGGGGCGGCCGCCCCTCAAGGCCTCCCTGTCTCCGGCCGGCCGTTGGGAAATTCCCAGCCACGGAGGTGGCCGCCACGGAGGGGGCCTCCCAGGTGCCCTGTACCCCAACAGGAGGGACTCTGTGAGGTTGCCTCCCGGGGATCCCCCCCTGCCTGTGGCTGTCCCCGTCCCTGGGAGCAGCTGGGGGAGGGGAGGCAGAGATTCAGTGTCCCCCGAAGCTGTCCCAGCCCGAGGAGGCCCATCCTCCCAGCCCCACCGTGGGCAGCAGCAGCTGCGAGGCCTGGCACCCCCTGGTCCCCGTGTGGTGTGCGGGGGGCTGTCTCCCTCCAGTGAGGCCGCCCCAGGCTGACCCACCTTCCAGAGGGCTCCTCCTCTCCAAACACTCGTGGGGGCGCCTGCTGGCGGCTGCAGGGCCTTCTCCACCCGTTTGTCTGTCCCGAAGGGTCAGCTGGGAAGACAGAGAGACAAGCTCTGAGTCGGAGAGGCCTGCAGGGCAGAGGGCAGCCACCCCCAGTTCCCCTGGCCCAGACACCCCCACCCCCACCCCAGCAGGTGCTTCGAGGCCCAGAGAGGAGCTGCAGAACGGAGGGGGGGGGCCTCTTTAGGACAGAGCCGCTGAGGCTGCAGGGGCTGGGGGCCTGGAGGAGCCGCTGACCGCGTCCCGGGCAGCCCTTTGGCGGCAGCTCATCCTGAAGCAGGAAAACCTAGCCCCTCTGTCCGACTCAATCCCCCACCCCCCACAACCCAGGGTGCCCAGCCGGCCCCCACTCGACTGCAGACACCCAGCTGCGGCCCCTTAAGCTGCCCTCAGCCAGGGAGAGGGTGGGGGCAGGGCTGCAGGGCTGCTGCTGCCTGAGTTCCGGGTCCAGGCCCCTCCCAACAGCAGCCCCCCTCCCGTCTCTTGCCCCCAAAGAGATCTCAGGGGCCTGGTCCCTGCCCTGAGGCTCTGCCTTCCCCAGCCCCTCCTGGGAACGCCGGCTCCCGCACACCCAGGCGGGCCTCCGGCCAGTGGGGGCACGTGTGTCCGTGCCTGCCAGCCCCCGGCCCCTCCGTCCGTCCATCCCACGGCGATGGGCGCAGGGCGCAGGGGACAGAGCCGTGCACCCCTTTCTCCCCCTCCCCCCCCCCGCTGCCCAGTTTGCCCTCTGCAGGCGCCGCAGACCACCGTGCTCTTGGTCAGAAAAATGAGTTTGACGTCGACGGGAGGCTGTGGGCTCTGCTTTGTGACCTGGCTGTGGGTGAGGGGCTGGTGCAGGGCTGAGGACGGGTGGGGGGGGTCCCTTCTCCGTTCGCCCCCCGCCCTCCGTGGGCTCCACGGGCCCTGCAGGCAGCCCCTCCGGCTCCTGCCGCCTGGGCCTGGCCTCTGCCGGGCCCAGGGCCCCCAGGATGATAGCTGACAGCTGGGGGGGACCCAGAGCTGGGCCGAGCTTCGCCCCTTGCAGCATCAGGGGCTGCAGGGCGAGGGGAGTGGACGGGACGGGACGGGACGGGGAGAGCAGCAGGTGGCGGGGGCGGGCCTGGCGGCAGGAGGAACAGCCTGGCGAAGTCCCGGCCCGGAGGGAGCTGGAGGAGGGCAGGCGGGCCTGGGCCGGGCCGGGCGGGCGGGGCGAATGCCAGGCTACAGCCTGGGCCCCCCAAGCTTCATCAAGTCTGGGTCAGGGGATGGGCGGGCGTGAGGGAGGGAGGCCCCGGGAGGAGGGGGGAGGGGCCTGGGGCAGGGTGAAGGGTCAGGCTGCAGGCTGCAGGGGGAGGAGGCGGGCTATCCCCAATGAGGGCCTTCCGAGCTGGGGGTGGGGGTGGAGTGGGGGAGGGCTTGGGCACGGCTCCGGGGTGGCATCGGTGGAGCGAGAAGACCGAGGAGCCCCCAGGGGAGGAGGAAAGGAGGTTCAGGGGGAGGGCAGGGATACCGTGGTGCTGGGGGGCGGGTAGAGGAGTTGTGGGGGGGCTTGGTGGCAGGGAAAAGAGGGGTCAGGAGAAGCAGCAAGAGGAGGTGAAGGGAAGGGCCTCCTCAAGGCCCGGGCCTGGATGCTGCAGGATGCCCAGGGTGCCAGCCCTGTCCGCTCCCCCCTCTTCTCCCCCTCGCCCCCCCCCAACCCCCGCTTACAGCCGCAGGACTAGTGCGGGGTTGAGGGGCGCATCTGAGAGGTTCCATTTCCCCGGGGGAGGGCAGGGGTGCAGAGGCCGGGAGCGGAGGTGTCAGGATTCATTCCGCCCCTCCCTCCCGGCGGCTCCTAGGGGGTCGATCCCTGCCCCCCTAACCCTCCAGAGCCTCCGGAGGCCCCCCAACAGCCCTCCTGGGAGTGTAGCCAAGTGTTCATGGACGCGCGGATGAGTGTAGGGGGGCAACCGCATTCCTGGCAGACGACCCCCCCTCCTCCATAACCACCTCCCCCTGCCAGGCTGTGGAGTGGAGAAGGAGGGGAGAGGGAGGCTCCACCCCGGGCCCCCCCCCCCCGTCCTCCTCCCCACTGCCCTCTGCATGCTGGGCAATGAGGAAAACAGGAGCGAGCGAAGAGCTGTGATGTGGCTGGGGGGCGGGGGGGCTGCCCCATCCCGGAGGGGCTGACCTCAGCCCGAGAGGAATGTGCAGGAGGCGGAGGGGAGCGGAGGGGAGGGGAGGGGAGGGGCGGGGCGGCGGGGGCAGGGCCACAGCCGGAGGCCCAGGGCTCCTGCAGCCCCGCCCCGGGCCCTCCACCTCAGCTCTGACATGGCCCTCCGCCGGACAGGGGAGCGGGCGAGGAAGGGAGGAGCTGACCTTTCCAAAAAGGTGGGCCCGGGGCCCCCCGCCACCGGGAGCATGGGGCCCAGGCTGGGGTGGAGGGGGAGACCCCCCTGGGGTGGCCGCGTGTCAGGGGAGTTAGGCCTGGGGGAGGCCCTCTCCAGCCCCCCCCCCGTCATCCCCCCTGGCCAGGCCTGAGTCCCCAGGGAGACCATCCAGGACCCACGTGACCCCAGGGCAGGCGGGACGGCCCTGATGGCTAAAGCAGGTGTGAGGCGGGCCCAGGTGGCCGGGCGGGCGGGCGGGCACGGAGAGGCCTTGGCAGCCGGTGCCACTCACCGGCGGCACCGAGCCAGCAGCCGGCAGGCCTTTGCCCACGGAGGCCCTGGCAGAGGGTGGAGGCCTGGGAGCCCGGGGTGAGGTGCAGGGGTGCAGGCGGGGGGAGGGCCTGAGCTGCCTCCGTGCTGGTCTGTCGCAGGCTGTGGGGACCCAGCCTAAATCCTGGGGGCCTCCCAGAGCCCCCGGTGACCCACAGCCAGGACCCCGCTGCTGGTGTCCCCACGAGGCCCTGCCTCCCACCCCCAGGCCTGAGGAGCAGGAAAGACGCCTTGTGGGGCCGGGGACAGCCTGGTGCCCCATCCCAGGGGTTGCCCTTCCTGCTCGGGGAGGGGGCACATCGGCCATGTGCAGGAGTGTGTGTGTGTGTGGGGGGGCTAGGCCAGGTCTGGGGGCCCAGGGGCAGCCCAGCCGCGCTGGCTTTGGGGAGATGGGAGTGGGCGGCTGGGTCCCAGCTCTCGGGAGGGTCACAGGACTGGCCCCTGGGCCTGAAGACCCTAAAGCCGTGGGCATGGGGAGGGGGTACAGCGAGGGGGAGGGCGGGGGACCTCAGAGCACTTGCTGGTCTCGGCTGCTGGGGCAGAACATGGCCAGCAGCCCAGGAATTCTGTTTGCTCGCCAGGGTGGGGGGCTGCCCAGGTCCCAGGCACCAAGCCTGGGCGCGGAGGGCGAGGTGCCTCCCGGAAGCCCCGAAGGTCACCCAGGGTGTGTCCCTCCGACGCCCCTCCTTCTCCCGCTGACCCTGCCCTTCCCTGCCGGCCAGCGCCCGCCGCCAGGCACACGGGCCCGAGGCCCAGGACAGGGGCGTGCCCCACGCTGGCTGGGCACCCACCGCCTCCCTGGCTGGCCCCGGGCCGCCCCCACCCCCGTGGGGCCATTCCAAGAGGGTTCCTGGCAGGGGGGCGAGGTGGGGAGCATGGAAGCCCTGTCATGTCCCCCCAGCTGGGCCTGGGGTCCCCACTCCCTGTTGTCAACATCCAGCTCCCAGACCGGGGGTCCACCTGACCCAGCTTCAAGCCCAGCCCCCCCAACCGAGGCCCCAGGGGTAGGGGGAGCCGGGGCCTGTGACCAGCGCCCCGTTGGGTATCGAGGGGCTGTTCCCCTCCATTCCAACCGAGAAGAAGGTCCCACCGCTCCCACAGGCCGCCCTCAGCTCCCGGCAGCAGGGATGCGGACGCTGCACCCTCAGGTGGGGGTAGGGGTGGGCCCGGCCGGGTCCTCTCTGGCCCGCCTCCCGCCCACACCGGTTCCCATGGTAACCACTGCCAGCAGGTGGCAGGGTCCTGGCCCAGGTGGGGAGGAAGGTCAGGCACTGGTCCTGAGGGCCCTTCCCTTTCCCCCCTGACCCCCGACCCTCCCACCCCAGCTGGCTCCTGGGCCCCTGCACCCCCCACTTCCTGCCAGCACCCCCACTGTGGAAGGACAGGTGAAGAGGGAGCAGGGGAGACCCTACCAGCTGCCCCTCTGCCTGCCGTGCTGCCTCCTGGGGCCGGGGGCGGGCCTTTCTGACTTCTTCCTCCGGTGCTGGGACGGGGAGCCCCACTTTCGCTGCTGGGGGCGCCCCCGGTAGGGGGTGTCATCCCGACTCCCTTCCCCCCGTTGGTGCCCGCTCCACGTGGGCCCGGCCGCCGGCCCGGCCATCCAGGCTGCCTGCCCAGTCACCCGATCCGCCCGCCCCGTAAACTTGACGGCGTGTGTGCGTGCTCGTGGGGCGGTGGCTGGCTGGCTGGCTGGGTGGGGGCGGGGGCTGCCCCTTAAAGGGGCCGTCGGAGGGTGCCCGTGGGCCCCTGGCTGCTCCCCTTCTCCGGAGCGAGAAAGGGGCGGGGGTGCTGGAGTTCTCGGTGGCCACTGGGGAGACGGCTGGGTTGTTTGTGGGGCGCAGACCCTCCCCCACCTCCAGCCCAGAAGAGGCAGTGGCAAGTGTCAGTGGAGGGACGGAGGGAGGGGCGGGCAGGGGAGGAGGGGCAGGAGGGAGGGGTCCGAGAACTGTGGAGCTGGGCAGGGGGGCAGGGAGGGGTCTGGAGCCGGCCTCTGCTGCCTGGCCCCCCGCACCCCCATGCCAGGACCCTGCACCCCCAGAGCTCGGGCGCCGGCACCTGCACTGCCTGCCCCAGAGGCGGCCCAGCTGAGGTCCAGGAGCAATGGAGGGGGTCCCAGTGGGGAGACTGAGCTGAGGGCAGGGGAGGGAGGCTTGGGGGGGACAGGCTGCCTCGGGCCCTGGGCTCCCCCCCCCATCCCTCCTGGGTCTGAAGTCTGAGCTCAGAATTTCTGTGGGACCAGCCCAGTCTGCTTCTGGGACAGGAGAGAGGCCAGCTCAGCCGGCTGCTCCCTCATCCAGCAGTCCCATCCCAGCACCCCTATTCCAACAGGCCCCCATCCCAGTACCCCCATCTCAGAGGCCCCCCCCCCTAGCACCCCCATCCCAGGGCCCCCCATCCCCGCCGTCTGGCTACGACCAGGCTTCTGCAGCCCCTAGGGCTCCTGAGCAGGGGGGTCCCAGGAGTGTGTCCGGTGGAAGGCGTGGACTGCGCAGTGTTTCTGCTCTCCTGCATGTCCACATAGACATGCACACACGGGCATGTGCATACACTACACAACTTGTGACACGCATGCTACAGACCTGTCCGTGAAGTGCACACACCACACAGACACACACACCGCTTGAACACACGCAGACAATGCCGTGTGCGCGCACACACATGCACGCCACGCATCTACATGTGCAATAAACACCATGCCACGTGGCCTCGGGCATGACACACACGTGCCGTGCAGACGCACAAAGGGACCCTCAGAGACATCCACACTCGCGGACTCCCACACGGCTGGCCCCGGCCCCAGAGGCTCCGTCCCCCAAGGCCCTGTCCCCACAGGCCCCGACCCCAAAGGCCTGTCCCTGGGCGGTGGGCGTGGCCACCTGAGGCCTCCCCTCCTGTGGCTCTCACTCCCACGATGCCCTTGTTCGCTCCTGGCACTGGCTGGCACCCTCTGACACCCGCCGACCTGAGTCCCTCGGGCCCGGGGATCTGGCCTGTGTCCCCCCACACTGTCCCCAGCCCCGTCCCGGGCCGGTGTGAGGCAGCCCCCCGGGTGTGAGTGAATGCCTGGGAGCCAGTCTCTGGGGTGGGGAGAGTGGGGGGGCGGTTTCTGGGGCGGGTGACGTGGTGGGGCGGGAGCCGGCCAGTGCGGGTGACCCCGAGGGTGTGCCCGGCGCGGAGTGCCTGTGATTGTGGCCGGGCCGGGCACCCTCCGGGGAGGGAAGGAGGGCGGGAGGGCGGGCTCGGAAGCCGCCTGCCTTCCCCCCGGGGGGCTGTAACCCGATCCCGGGGCTCCCCAGCGCCGCCCTCGCCCGCGCCCTCGCCACCACTCCGTCTCCGCAGATCCCGGGGCAGAGTCCAGGGCGGCTCAAGGCTCCTCGCGCCGGCGCTCGCCTGCCCCAGCCTGCGGCCCCCTGAGCGCCCGGGGCCGGCGGGCGGCGGCGCCATGATCCCGGCCCTGGTCCTGCTCTGCTCCATGGCGCTGGGGGCCGCCGCCCCGAGCCCGCCCCGCCTCCGCTTCTCCTTCCACGGTAGGTGCACCTGGCGGGCGGGGTGCCACCTGACCCGGGGTGCCACCTGACCCGGGACTGGGGCACGCTCCCGGGCCGCCTCCCGCCGGTCACCCTCTGGTCTGGCCCCCCTCCCAGCCCCGCTGCCCACATGCCCTAGGCTTTCCCAGGAAGACCCCCCTCGGTCTCCATGGCAACGGGTCCTGCCTCTGTACCATCCCCTGCTCCCAGGGAAGCTGAGATTGGGGGCCCCTGAGAGCCCCTTCCCCGGCCCTACCCCGGCGGGGGAGGACGACGGTTGCTAGGCACAGAGCCCGGCTCCTGGAAGGACGGCAGAGCTTGCATTGGGTTGGGGGGTCGGTTCTGGCTCCCCCCCCCCAGGCCTGGCCTCCAGAGCCCCGGCCTCTCCCCCCCCAGTGCATGCCGGAGACGCGGCTTGTCAGAGCTCGCCCCGGAGCCAGCCTGCCTTCCCCTCGGGGCGCAGGGGTAGCGGGTGCACTGCCCACCTGGGCGCCAGGCACCTGGGTGGGCCTTCGCGGGTGCAGACTCACGTGTGCATTCGCGTGCGTGTGAGCCCGAGAGAGAGAGAGAGAGAGAGAGAGACCCCCAGACGGGGCCCTGGGTGGGGGGCGGGGAGGAGGGAAGCGCCGGGTGTCCTCAGGGTGCCCCCACCCGCCGCAGAGCTGCGGGCCCAGCACGGCCTCCGCACCTTCCGGCTGCCCAGGACCTGCTGCTACGAGGCTCTGCTGCTGGACGAGGAGCGCGGGCGCCTGTTCGTGGGCGCCGAGAACCACGTGGCCTCCCTGAGCCTGGACAACATTGGCAAGCGCGCCAAGAAGGTGCGGCCGGCCGGCTCGCCGGGTGCCGGGGAGGGTCGGGGGTCCGGTGCTGGGGGGCCGGGGGGGGGTGCTGGGAGCAGCCCTGAGTGACAGCCAGCCCGAAGTCTGGGCGTCCCTGACCCGGGCGCCTCTCCCCGCACCCCCAGCTGGCCTGGCCGGCGCCCGTGGAGTGGCGCGAGGAGTGCAACTGGGCCGGGAAGGACATTGGAGTGAGTGTGGGCTGCCGGAGTGGGGTCAGGGCGGGGGGAAGCCGGGGGTCAGCCCCCCGCGCCGTGGCGGGCAGTGCGGACACAGAGGCCTGTGTGTTCCGGCGGCGATGGGGGCAGGGGGCCGAGGTAGTGAGTCAGGGTCGGGGCTCATGTGATGCTTCTCGGGGGCCTGTGAGTCACAGGGGCCAACGCGGACCTTGGCTGCTACCCCCCGCATCCCCTTTCGTGCTGGTGGGCAGGGGCGGCGGGACGGGGCTGGCTGGGCACCCACAGGCCCCTGGAGCCCCGGCTGGTGGTGGTCCTTGCCTGAGCTGCTGCCAAAGAAAGGGAGAGGTGGGGTGCCCTGGAGAGCAGGGACCCAGAAGGCCACCTCCCCCCCCCCTGGGGGAAGCCTCACTGTCCCGCCTCCCCCCGGCCGCCCGCCAGACGGAGTGCATGAACTTCGTGAAGCTGCTGCACGCCTACAACCGCTCCCACGTGCTGGCCTGCGGCACGGGCGCCTTCCACCCCACCTGCGCCTTCCTGGAGGTGGGCCACCGGCCCGAGGTGAGGCCGGAGCCAGGCGGGGGGCTGGAGGGCAAGGAGGGCCTGGCCGTGACACCCCCCTCTCCCTCTCCCTCCTCTGTCCTCCTCCACCCACCCCTGCAGGAGCCCCTGCTCCGCCTGGACCTCTGGAGGCTGGAGGATGGCAAGGGCAAGAGCCCCTACGACCCCAGGCACCGCGCTGCCTCCGTGCTGGTGGGTGAGTCCAGAGGCTGCCGTCCCACCAGAACCCCGGAACCTCGCCAAGGCCCAAGTCCCTCCCTAGAGCCCCAGGGGGGGGGCCCCCCCCCCAAGATTCCCCAGAGCTCCACAGGCCGCCCCTCCCCCTCAGCCCCCCAGCCGAGAGCCTTCAGCGTGGCTGAGGCCTGGCCCTGTCTGCAGGGGAGGAGCTGTATTCCGGGGTGGCCGCCGACCTCATGGGCCGCGACTTCACCATCTTCCGCAGCCTGGGCCAGCGCCCCAGTCTGCGAACTGAGCCCCACGACTCCCGCTGGCTCAACGGTGAGAGGCCGGGGGTGGGGGTGGGGGAACACGGGCAGGAGGGGACCCTCCTCCCCAGCAGGGCAGGTGCTGAGTGAGGCCCATAAAATCAGTGAGCCACAGGGACAGCCAGGTCTCACCAAGTGCCCCCCAGCATGTGGCAGGCCCTGTGGGGGAGGCTAGCCAGGTGTCAGTGCTCCTTGCGTTCACAGACCTCCTCACACAGTGACTCCAACCCCAGGGGTCAGACCCAGGAGAGCACGGGAGGAGGGAGAGGTGGCGAGGTGGGTAAAGGAAGCCGCGCTGCGGAGGATGGGGGTGAGGGCCTCCCCAACAGGCAGCAGGACCGAGGGAAGAGCGTGCCAAGAAGGGGGCGCACAAGCAGTGCAAAGGTCCTGGGGCAGGGACAGGCCGAGGAACAGGTTTCCGCAGAGAGCAATGACCAGGGGTCAGGGGTCGGAGCGAGGAGACCCGGCAGAGTGTTTGCAGCAGGAGTGGGGGGCATCTGCTTCCTGCTAGAAAATACGATCCGTGCATGGCCGTAACCGGTGTGGCTCCGTGGATAGAGAGCGTCGGCCTGCGGACGGAAAGGTCCCGGGTTCGATTCCGGTCAAGGGCCTGTACCTTGGTGGCGGGCACATCCCCAGTAGGAGGTGTGCAGGAGGCAGCTGACGGGTGTTTCTCTCTCTCATCCATGTTTCTAGCTCTCTATCCCTCTCCCTTCCTCTCCGTAAAAAAAATCAATAAAATATTTATTTAAAAAAATAAAAAGATTCGTGCATGAAGGAAAACCGGAGAGCCCGTCTCCATCCTTTCTTAGACCCCTGGCCTGGGGGACCCCCACTCCTCGGCCAGAGGGCTGCCGCCCCTAGCGGGCATCCCACTTCCTGCTGGCCCAGGTGGCCCGGCCTCTGCTGCCCTCTGGCGGCTGCTTCTTGACTCACAGGCCCTGCTCTTCAGGACGCTGCAGGTGCTGCACCATCTGAACTTGACCTAGAGGCTGGGTCCTCTCAGCTGCTGCTGCCCCACCTGCTCTGTGAGAGGAGGGGGAGGCGGTACTGGGGTGAAGAGCGGGGCCTCGGACCCGCGCTGACCCCCC
>JAAGEH010000236.1:0-50535 GCA_011751065.1 Lasiurus cinereus
GACACAGATTGGGGGTAAGTTTCAGCTTCACCCCAGGCACGCGCCGTCTGCCTCCTCCCAGAACTCCTGAAAATCACACACACGCAGCCCAGGTCCCCCCCACAGAAAGTCCCGGCTCATAACGGTATCCGAGGGCTGGAAGGCGAGAAACAGAAACCCTCCGCATCCCCAGCAAAGCCTCCCCGAGGCCCTCGCAGAGCCCCCGCCTCCCCGGGCCGCTTCCGGCGAGCGCCGGGGTGCACAGGCGCCAGAAACAGGTCTCGTGCTGATCTGACTGTCCCCCCACCCCCGACCTCGCCTCCCTCTGGTGACAGGAGTTTCGCAGCACCCCGAAACGTGCCGGAGTGGGCTGGGCGCGACTCTCCGGCTCAAAAGCTATCAGCACATCTTGGTTGACCACAGAGGGTTTTTATGTGTCTTTTTCTCTTTCTCTTTTTTAGACACCAGCTCCGAGGGGGGGGAGAAGGATTAGTCAGGGCTCAGAGGCGCATGGACCTGGCACCCGCTGTGAGCCCCCGGAGCGGAGAAAACTCCCAGGTGCTTTACGGGGCGAGCGGGCCCCGGGACAGTCATTCGGCGCTCCAGGTCCTCAGCCGTAGGAAGAGGCCGCGTTTCGCGCTTTGAAGCGGAAAGACGCATCCAGAAAAGCCTCCGTGACACACGCGTGACTCACGCCGCCCCCTCCCGCCCCGAGGGGCCCGGCCCGTTCGCTCACACCTGCAGGGGGAGGGGGCTGGTCTGTGCCTCCAAGGTCACCGCCTGCTTCTGTGCCTCCATGTTGCTGGGGGACAGGGGGAGGGATGTGGTCCTGGGTCAGGTCCCCCACGCCTCACCCCTGGCCTGGCTGTCCCCCCAGTGGGCCAGGCCTTCCACCTCCATTCTCTCCCGGCTCAGCCTTCTTATCAGCCTCCACAGAGGCCGCCCTGGCCCGGTGGGACGGGAGACACAGCTCCCTCTCTCCAGGTGCGCCCCTCAATCAGGGGTGATGGAGATGCCAACGGTTCCCACAGGGCCATGGGTGCTGGGGGGTGGGTGCCCGGGTGCTGCGGGGTAGAGGAGGGGGATGGTCCGTCCTCAGAGAGTCTGGGAAGGCTTTCTGGAGGAGGTGGCCTCCAAGTGCTGAAGGTTAGCTCGCCTGCTCAGCGCCGACACCACACCGGGCAGGTGGGAACGTTCACAGGTCGCTAAGGCACGTGACCTCCCTCGCTCTTGGAGGGAGCGGGTGCCTGGTGATTGCCACCGAGGCCCAGGGGGTCTCCACGGTGCGCCCCGCTGTAGAGATAGGGTCTGACGCCAGAGCTGGCCCAAGGCCTCAGGCAAGGGCGTCCCTGCTCCCTTCCAGTGCACCCCACGTTAGAGCCCCCAGACGGACCGGCCTCTCCAAGAAGCAGCCTGGGGGGCTGGCCACACCCCACCCTGCACCCCCAGGGGAGGCCGTGAGACTGCTCCCTTCCTCCAGGCGGACGGATGGCTGCGTGAACAGACGCCGAGCCAGCCACGCACACAGCCCCCCATCACTGCTCTGAAACAGACGTCTCAGTCCAGGAGCTGAGGCTGGGGGTGTTGGGGAGAGAACCCTTTCCCGGATCCCCTCTCCCCCACTTTGCAGGGTGAGCGGGAACCGGCTTCTGGGGAGGAGTGGCCTCACTTGGGGCACCCCGGGGGTGGGGTGTGTGCAGGGCCTCAGTTTCCTGCCTTCATCCGGGTAATTAGGGCCAAGCCTTGCTCTCAGTGGAGACGCTATGGCGGGCGTTGGGGGGTGGGGGAGCCTCTGCCCGGACTGAGCCACACGGGTGTCCCAGCTCTCGGGGAGCCTTCGCCCGGGGCACAGGGTCGGGGACCACCCCGGGCCTCGCCCTCCCTGTGGGGGTGGGGGATGGGAGAGGCGATCCCGAGAGCTCGGGAATGAAGCGGCCGTGGAGAGCGTGAGCGGGAGCCGGCTGTGGCGCCCGCCCCCCCTGATGCTCCGCCATCGTCACCCCCAGCACCCCCTCCCGCCTGAGGTCCCACTGCGAGGTGCCAGGAGCACGGAGCCGCCGTGCGGGGGAGGAGGGACCGTCCGACCGCCGCTCCTCTGCAGCCGGGGAGGGCGGGAGGCTCTGGGCTGGACGGGATGGGGCTCAGAGCCAGGCCCCAGCCCCGTGCGGGCGCCTTGGGGTGTTTTCCAGAGAGAAGCCGGGGCGTCCCAGGCGGCCTGGGTCACAGGGGGAGCCGCTCGGCCCTGGGGGCAGCCCCCACCTCCACCCCGCGACGCACTCCCACTCGCCTGGCCGCAGACCCGGCACCGGGCCTGGAGAGGGGAGAGGGTCGCTGAAGCCCCTGAGGCCCCTGGGGAGGAGGAGCTGCAGGCGCCCCCAGAGCCTCCGGCAGCCCCGGCCCAACGTGGGGGCCTTGGCCGCCTGCTCCCCTCTCTGGACAGCTTTCCGGGTCCGCAGCCACAGAGTGGGCCCCGGAGGCTCCTCTGCCCTCCAGCAGCGGCGTCCGAGCCGGGACACAGGTGGGGGGGGGGGCGGGGGGCCATGCCCGGGAATGTGGGCAGCGCACGCTGTCCGTTTGTCCTGGAGTTTCCCCGCGGCTGGTGAACACTCGCGGAATTTCCCCAAAGCTGCTGGCCCGCCCGCAGCGCCCCGTCCAGCGGCTGATTCCCCTTTTCTCTGCCTCTGTCCTCGGGTCAGGCATGTTCTCGGGGTCCTGGCCACGGGCTCTTGCCCTGCATCTCCCCTCAACGAGGGGCTCCGAGGCTCAGGAAGCTGTCCCCCGTGTCTGTTTTAGGTCTGTGCCGCGGGCCCTATTCCGAGGGCTACCGGCGTCTTCAACCACAGAGCCTGGGCACCCACCTCCACTCGCACCTCCTCTCTGTGCGGATGGGGAGGGCGGCCCAGAGCAGACATTGTACTGAACCCCATCCCGCCCCATGGGAAGGCTCAGCTTCATGGTCACGCCGGTGCCTCCTCCAAGCTACTCGCTCACTCCCTGAAATTTCACCTCCTGGGGTTTTCCAGGGGGTGGGCGGGGGGCAGACAGTGACTCGGAAATGAGTGAGAAGAGCTAAGGGTTGTTTGAGAAAGAAGAAACAACGTCCTTCCATCAATCGCGAGTATCGTTAAATCCTCAGAGCTACGGAAATTAAAACCGGGCGGGCCATTAGAGGGATAAACAGATCAATGGAAAAGAAGCGAAAAATCGAGAAAAAGACCCGGGTTTACGAGGAAACCCAGTAATGTGATCGCGTCCTAACCAGCGAGGGGGAGTGTAGAGTTTTCAGATGGTGTTGAAGCAATGGGCCGCTTCCGGAGGGGAAAAATATATATATAAATTGAAACTTTAAAGATGCTTTTATTTTTGTTTTGTTCATCCTCGTCCAAGATATTTTTCTCTTGGTTGTTTGATAGAGTGGGAGGAAGAGGGGGGACAGAGAGAGAGAAACATCCATGTGAGAGAGACATCGATGGGTTGCCTCCCGCACAACCCTGGCCACGACCAGGGCTGGGGATGGAGCCTGCGTCCGAGGCAGGGGCCCTGCACCGGGATCGAACCCGGGACCCTGCAGTCTGTGGGCGGACACTCTATCCTCTGAGTCAAACCGGCCAGGGCTAAAGATCATGTCAAGAAATTGAAATAAGTCAGAAAAAACACCATACTAAAAAAAAAAAAAATACAAGTGGAATTAAGACGTTTGTCTAACAAAATAAAAGAACAAAATGACCAGGAGAAAACCTAAGGGGACATGTTTACAATGTCACCGTAGAAAGGCCTCTCTAAGCATGGCAGGAAAGCCGGGAGCCGAGCCTGGCCAGTGTGGCTCAGTGGGCTGAGCATTGCCCTCGCACTAGCTCTCAGATCCGATCTTCAGTCTCTCTCTCTCTCTCTCTCTCTCTCTCTCATCATCATCAATAAAAACCTATTTCTAAAAGAACTAGGAGCCATAAAGAGAAAGAAGAAGTTGGACGACAGAAAACTTTTGACTTCTACGGGGAACGGCGGCATAAAGCACAGGGTTGCCCACAGCGTGGCCGCGGGCACAGACCCTCGTGCCTGTGAGTGGGAGGGAGGTCGCCTCGGTCACACAGAAAGCGCTCCTGGTAGGATAGCCAGGCAGGAGGGCAGCCGGCCCTGGGGAACGGGCATGAGCCAGACAGGCCACGGACAGCGAGAAACTCACAGCACACGAAAAACGGCGGGTGGCGAATCCGGTTTGGCTCAGTGGATAGAGCGTCGGCCTGTGGACTGTGGGGTCCCAGGTTCAATTCTGGTCAAGAGCATGTACCTTGGTTGCGGGCACA
Source organism: Lasiurus cinereus (assembly GCA_011751065.1). Taxonomy (NCBI): domain Eukaryota; kingdom Metazoa; phylum Chordata; class Mammalia; order Chiroptera; family Vespertilionidae; genus Lasiurus; species Lasiurus cinereus. The sequence continues at coordinate 4,284 of JAAGEH010000236.1, forward strand.
TCCCCAGTGGGGGGCGTGCAGGAGGCGGCTGATCGATGTCTCTCCCTCATTGATGTTTCTAACTATCCCTCTCCTTTCCTCTCTGTGCAAAATCAATAAAACATATTTTAAAAAAAAGGTTTAAAAACAGGTGTTTAAGCGGGGGTGTCTGCTCTGCAATGTCGCCCTGTCAGACACCCCCATGCACCCCAACCTATGGGCACCAGTGTCCATCTGGGATAAGATGCACTGGGTACACTTGCATTTTTGTTCGTCCTCACCCGAGGATACGTTCCCCCTGAGTTTTAGGGAGAGGGGAAGAGACAGAAAGACACATTGATGGGTTGCCTCCTGCACGCGCCCCGACCAGGGCCTGGGCCGAGGAGGAGCCTGCAACTGAGGTGCGTGCCCTTGACCAGAATTGAACCCGGGGCCCTTCAGGACTCTATCCACTGAGCCACACCAGCCAGGCACAGAGACGACTGAGCCACGCCGTGCCCCCTACCAGACAGCCAGAGTAATGCTGGTGGAGGAGAGGGCTAAAGCGGGGGGAGCAGGGGCCCCGGGAAGACTGACAACAAGTGGAGGAGAGTCTGTGTCACGCTCCGTGAGGGCGACGGGAGAAGCCACAACAGAAGAGACCACGCCACGGGGTTGGCTGGGGCTGAGGCTCCGCGAACAGCGAGCAGAGAGGTAAAGGTCACGCTCCACGGGGCGCTGTCTGCGGCACCCACAGCCCGCCGGCAGCCGCCCCACGGAAAAACTCACCCAGACAGACCCATACAAAGCAGCCCCCGAGACGGCCTGGTCCGCGGGGAGAGACTTCGGCCTGTGCTTGCCAAAGGGGAGCCACGGGCCACGGGCAACTCGCCTTTATATTCAAGTTAATTTAGATTTTAATGATGCCCGGAAGTCGACTGAGTTAAACCCCCACGTGAATAAAATTCAAAAACCCGTTCCTCGGTCCAGCGAGCCGCACGCCCGGTGCTCCCAGCCACACTCGGCCGCGGCCTGTCTTCTTAGACGGCGAAACGGAGACCATCGCTGCCGTTTCAGAAAAGTCTGGAAAGTGCGAGGACAACTCACAAAGAAGACCCACAAATTGCTCACAGACACAGTAATGCTCAGCCTCGTTGCGATGAAAGGAATAGAAATGAAACCCAGGCATGTTTTGCTGGGAGAACTGTCCAGTTTGGGGTGAAGTGGGTGCTGCCAGCTGGAGACCACAGAGCCCCGGGCATCTGTAAAAGAGAGTGGCACGGCGACTAATTCTGGGAATACCGTATGTCCCAAAGGCACGGTCAGACGTACAGACACAGCACAGACAGTTACTGATCCCCGAGTCACTTATCAACTCAGAGCGCGCCCCACCTGAACTCCCCCTCGGGAAGCCATCACTCCGGGATGGACCGATATCCATCAACAAAAATTACGTGTTTCCTCCAACACCGGTTTGGCTCAGTCTGCGGCCTGAAAGGTCCCAGGTTTGATTCCGGTCAAGGGCATGTACGTTGGATGCAGGCACATCCCCAGTAGGAGGTGTGCTGGAGGCGACTAATAGATGTCTCTCTCTCATCGGTGTTTCTAACGCTATCCCTCTCTCTTCCTCTCTGTAAAATATTAATAAAAAATATATTAAAAAAAATTACGTGTTTCTGAGAGGAGCCGTTGACGCGTGAGATTCATTTTCAGAAAACAATTCGAAGCCGAATCACTAGCTATAAAAACATGGGGACTGCCATGCTGGAACCAGGCAGTGGCTCGGACTTCAGACCAGCGGCCCGGCGCCCCCTCTGGGAGGAGGGGCGGCCCCTCGCCAGGCCGGGGGCACCCCAGGAGCCGCGCCGCGGGGAGAGCCGCCGTGCGAGGGGTCCAGGCCTGTTGGCGGGGCTGCAGGCTGGGACCAGGCCAGGGCCCGCCCCCCTCTGCTCAGGTGCTCCCCACGCAGACACCCCCTTAACCGTGTCCGGGTCGCTGCTCTCATGTGCGGTTCCTCTCGTCCCTCAAAGAGGCAGGAAAGGCCTTTCTCTGTCTCCCCACGCTCTCCGTGCGCCCCGACTTTCACAGAAATACAAACGCTTTAAGACAACAGGCACAGCGGCAATGAACAAGTTTAATTGGCTGCGGCTGGCGGCGCGAGGGAAGGCCGTGGGGGTGGGGGATGGGGGCAGTGGGAGTTGGGGGCTGTGGGGCGTGGGGTTCGGGCGTGCTGAGCTCTCTCGGTGTTTGTTGGAAGACGTTGTCCTCCAATCTCCGCACGGAGCGCTGTGAATGGGCGCGATTCTCCTGATCAGAAAGACTCCCGGATCTGGGGGCAGGAGGGAAACTGAGTCAGACAGAGCTGAGCGCTGAGGGCTGGTGGAGGGCTAGGAGGAAGGGCCACCCGCCGGGCCTGGGGCAGGGGCTGGGCGGTGCCCTCGTCCACCTTCAGGCCCAGGCGGGGGCCAGGGCAGGTCACCCCAGCAGGAGAGCTTCTTGGAAAGCCTCTGGGTTTCTCCGCGTCAGCGCGCACAGGCAGGAGCCTACAGTCACAGTCTGCGTAGCTGACAGCGGGTCGATCTCATTTCCGTCTCTGAGAGATGTCCCCCCTGAGGACCGGGGAGTGGTCCCCCGAGTTCACCCGACGCTGGGCCTCGCCACCCCCAGAGCCCCCAAACCCACCGCTCCCAGCCACAGTCTCTCCCGAGCGAGGCTGAGTCTGAAGCCCTTTCCTGACCCCCAGGTCCCCAAGTCCCTAGGGCCTCAAACCACGCACAGGACGGCCCTCTGCAGCCCAAACCCAGGGCCGCTGGGGCTCCTGGCAGGTCTGCTCGGCCTGCAGCTCCGAGGCGCGGGGGCTGGAGCTTTGCTTGGGGTGCCTGGCTGTGCCGGGGCGTGAGAGGCCTCGCTGGGCAGGAGGAGGTCCTGGAGACCCCGGGACACAGTTTTGCAGGACACGGGGTTCTGGTCTCCATGACGCGGGCCGTGGCCATCCTGGGAGACCAGACCCCGAAGGAACAGAAACAGGGTTGCGGGCAGTCGTCCTCCGGGGGCCGTGCTGGGGGCTGCCCCCCGCTGGCCTGGGACAGTCGGCATTGCCATGTCCTATCGCCCCCAACCCCAGCGTCTGGACGTGACCTGGAAGCAGCGCCACCGGTGGCCACAGGGGCTGTGCCTTCAGCAGAGGCTGGAGCAGGGCGCTCGGGGTTACAGCACGTCAGACGTGGAGCTCCCCCTCCAGCCCTCTGTCAGGGAAGGGGGTCAGAGAGAGCTCAGGGGGGAACGAAGACACGGGAGACCGGGCAGAGTGGGAACTAGGAGGGGCTTCCTGGTGGAGGAGGGCTCGGCCTGGGCCCAGCTTGGGGTGAGAACTGGGGGTGGCAGGACCCGCTCCAGCTTCCTTCCACCCCTACTCCTTCCCACGCACCACCCAGCCCTCCCCCGGGGTGCACTGCTCCCCCCTCAACTGCCCTCCCATTTAGCCGGGCCTTCCTCCCCTGGCCAGCTCACAGGCGGGTGGCTCCTGCGCTGGGCGGGAGGCACCCACTGATCCCTGCAGCCTGTGGGAGCGGCAGGCGGCCCGTCACAGAACCGCGGGCCCAGACCTGCCTCCCGGTTAACGTGGTCCCCTCCGTCCTGCCACGGACGGTGCCTCTCCCAGCCACACCTTCCTCTGCAGCGGGGCAGCGAGTGTGGCTCACCTGCCCCAGCGCCACGTGCCCTCCGGTTGCTGCCCCTTCCAGAGCCGGGGAGGGTCTGTGCCAGCTCAGAGCTCTGTCTCCCGCTTCCCGGAACCCTCACTCACCACCGGAGGCGGCTGTGTCTGTGTCTGTGTCTGCGCTGGGGGCGCTGGAGCGGGGTCCTGGCCTGGGCCGTGCCCACCAGCAAGGCTGCCCTGCAACAGGCGGCGTGGGGTTCTCGGTGCCCCAGCCTCCATCTGCCCACCCCCACCACCCCCCCGCTCCCTCCCATCTGCCAATGGCGGACAGAGCCCTGGCCCCCCACCTGGCCTGCCCTTCTGGCCAAGTCCTGGGGAGGAGTCTGTGTTCCAGCCCGAGGGCTCCCCTGTGGGCCCAGTCCTGGAGGCAGGCTTTCCCAGGGTCTCGGGAGGGAGGTGCCTCTGGGGTGGGGAGTCAGGAGCCCTGGGTCTCTGTGGGTCCCTGCCCTCACCTTGAGTCTGGGGGTCACTTCACCTCGGAAAAGCTGGTCATCGTTACTGCGCCACCTCCTGCTGGCGGCTTATGAAACCCGCAGCCAGGGCAAGAGTCAGGGTCATTGACTTGGGGAGACCACTGCCTGCCCCTCCGGAGGGGCACCCGCCCCCCATTTTGCAGATGAAATGAGGTGAGTGAGACTCAAAGGAAGGCAGCCTCTGGCTTCAAAACGCAGGGCTTGTTTTGGTTTACACCAAAGGCGCTTGCACCCAGCCTGCTGGGTCTCCACGCCTGGCAGCATCCCCCTGCCCCCCAGTTCACCAGGCTGCTAGCAGGAGGGCCACCAGCCAGGGGCTTAGGACCAGAGACCCTGCAGATCCTGGTTCAGTTTCATTTTCGCCAGGGGGCGTGGGAGTTGCTTCCTTCCGGCGCAGGTTCCTCCTTTGATAGCAGGGGGACAAGCCCCCCCTGACTCCCCCAGCCCCCTCTCCGCCCCCCTGCCTCCCCACTCCCCTCCCCCCGTGCCCAGCTGGGGCGGGAGAGGCTCCTGGGAAGTGCTGTATGAAGGGCAGGGCCACAGAGAAGCATTAGGATCGTCCATATCCTCCTGCCTCCCGCGGCTCGGCACCTGGGTGGACCTGCGTGGACCTGCCCGTCCCTGCGGGTTTGGGGCCGACACCCCAGGGCTCTGGCTCTATGTGTGCGGGTGCTGGGGTGGCAGCAGAGCTTCAGGGTGAAAAAATGAAGATGGTGGCCCGGCGGCACAGCTCAGAGGCTGAGCGCTGACCTAGGAACCAGGAGGTCACGGTTCCATTCCGGTCCAGGGCACAGGCCTGGGTGGCGGGCTCCGTACCCAGTGAGGGGTGAGCAGGAGGCAGCTGATCGATGTTTCTCTCTCATCGTGGATGTTTCTAACTCTATCCCTCTCCCTTCTTCTCTGACATCAATAAACCACACCACATTTTTACTTTTATTTTTTAAAAAGAGAAGACTACTTTGATTTACTTATTTATTTTTTTTAAATATATTTTATTGATTTCTTACAGCCCCCCACTGGGGATGTGCCCGCAACCAAGGTACATGCCCCTGACCAGACTCGAACCTGGGACTTATCAGTCCACAGGCTGATGCTCTATCCACTGAGCCACACCGGTTTCGGCTAAAACACCACATTTTTAAAAATGGGGATTTGTATGCCCAGCGTCCGGCGTGGTGAGTGGGTGCGGGTCCGGTGGGACCGTCACGCAGCGGAAGTCCACTCAGCGATGAAGAAACACGAGCTGTGCTGGCGTGACACGTGGACGGGTCTCCAGAGCGAAATGTTGAGCGGAAAACAGGAGCCAGGCACAACGGAACCACAGGTCCGCCGAGGCCAGCGCCGTCCGTGCGCCCGCACGCCACAGGACGGGTCTGCCACGCAGCCTCCGGGGAGCCCCGGCTCCCGGCACTCGGGGTGGTCTCGGGCTGCACCTCCAGTCATTCCGGAGAACGGACACGCGTCGGGGAAAACAAGATGAGGCGCCACCGGAGGCCCCGGCCCGGTGAGGGCCCTTAGGAAGGAAGTGGGGCCATCACCGCATCACCGTCGCAAGCCTCACTGTCATCAGCTTACTGACACCGTCAGCACCGTGAGCACCCACACCGCCAGCACCGGCCACGGCCACCACCCGGCGAGACCAGCCCCCGCCGAGACCGGCACCGTCATCGCCCTCGCCAGCACCATCGCCTTCACCACCGTCACCGCCAGCGCCATTGCCAGGAGCCACCCTCAGAGCCAATCAGCATTTGCACCTAGACCAGCGGTTCGCAATCTGTGGGTCGAGACCCCGGCGGGTGTCGAACGACCAAAACACAAGGGTCGTCTAAAGCCAGCGGAAAATACAGATATTTACATGACGATTCATTAACAGCAGCAAAATTACAGTTAGGAAGTAGCAATGGAAATCATTTTATGGTTGGGGGTCACCACCGCATGAGGAACTGTATTCAAGGGTTGCGGCCTTAGGAAGGTTGAGAACCACTGTCCTAGACCATCTCCGGGGTCAACCGCCCTGGTCCCGCCCTTCGTGGGGCTTAAAGAAGTAAGGACCGGGAACCCATTCCGAAGCTGTGGGGCTCCTGGGTCCCGGCCAGGGAGGGCTCCCTGGAGGAGGAAGTCGCTGGGCCCCACACCCCACCCTCTGCACAGACCAGAGCTGCCTGCTCCCCAAGCCCGTGGTCTGCTTCTGCTCCAGCACGGCCGGCGGCGGGCCCACCCCGCACCTCTCAGAGCCTCGGCCTCCCCGTCTCCCGCAGGAGCCAGGGGCCTCGGCTCTGGAGAGTCTCCCGCCGCGGGGTCCAGGTCCCCCCACCGAGGTCATCACATAGGGGAGGCTGGACACTCAGCCCGTCATCCAACTTGTGCCTTCCTGTCGCCAATCTGCTCTCCCGGGGACCCCTGGCCCTTGCCTCGCGGGCTGGCAGTCGCACCCGGAGGGGCTGCTCACAGAATGAGAAAACGCTGACCCCGAAGGGACGGTAACCCCACTCGGTCTGCCCCCCTTTAAACAAGCCCAGTCGGCGCTCAGGGTTACTGGAGCGCGGCTGGAGTGAGTGAACAATGTGCGTGAGGAGTGAAGAGGAAAAAGGAAAACCACGGACAGAGCGATGCTTCCCAGCAAAGCAGAGCGCAACGCGGATGCGGCAGGAGGGACAGAACAAGGAGCACCGGGCTGCACGTGTCAGCTGCTGGCAGCCACGCTGCAGGCATGTTACATAAGCGAGTCTGACATGGGAGACACGCAGGGTGTACTTCAAGAGAAAAAGCAGCCCCCCTCCCCCTGCCCCCCGCCACACACACACACACACACACACACACACACACACACACACAGCGGGGCCAAAGCAGGTTCGCAGCTGTGAGTGCGCAGAGTCTGTTCCTGTCTCCTGTCTTGTTATTTATGATTTTCTTCTTTTCTGTGCACACGACGGTAAACTCCTGTCCCCGTCCTGCATGCCCCGTCCTGTACCTTCGCTACGGATGGACATGTGCAGCTTTTATATGTAGATTTATGTCCTGTGTACGATACTAACTGTGACACAAAGCGTACTGTAGCTATAAATAGAAGAAGAATGAAAACAAATTCCCTGCCGAAACCGGTGTGGCTCAGTGGATAGAGCCTCGGCCTGTGGACTGAAGGGTCCCAGGTTCGATTCCGGTCAAGGGCATGTACTTTGGTGGCGGGCACATTCCCATTAGGAGGTGTGCAGAGGGCAGCTGATGGATGTTTCTCTCTCATCGATGTTTCTGACTCTCTATCCCTCTCCTTTCCTCTCTGTAAAAAATCAATAAAATATGTTAAAAAAAAAAGAAAGAAAGAAAACAAATTCCCTAACGTGCTCGCGGCAGTCACGTCGAACAGTGGGATTGTGGGTGGTGTGTGGAACAGTGGGACTGTGGGTGCTGTGTCGAACAGTGGGACTGTGGGTGCTGTGTCATACTCTCAACAATAGAGCTGAAATTAAAAAACACACAAAAAGATGGGGGCGATGTGAGGGTTCGCTCCGCTCCACTGTCGGTGTGGGTGTCCCGCGCCTGCCTCTCCCATCGCCGGGAGGGCCGCTATGGGGGCCCAGGTCACCCACACGCCGGTCCTGGGCCTCTCGCTCACAGGCTCCGCGGTCCCCGTCGCAGGAAGTTCAGCACGAGCGTCACTGCGTTCTTGGAGAAGCAGCCGGAGAGCAGCGTGAGCGAGCAGAAGCCCCCCCGCCGCACCGCCGCCCGGCGACGCCCCCGCCCCCCCACCTCCCACCGTGGCCATGACCTGGGCGCAGTCTGTGGACGGAGAAACGTCCCATCTGACCGTCCCTTCACTCGTGCTTTTACTCAACGGCACCACGGCTGCGGCCACGGACGCCCCCAAAGCCTGTTTTCTGAGAACGGCCCCTCCCGCCCGCGCCATCCCTCCGCCGCCTCCTGGCCCGACGCCGAGGGGAGCGGGCGGGGGGGGCATTATCTGCCCTTTGCCCGGCCTCCCCGCCTTCTCAGCGTCCCTCAGCGCCTCAAGGCCCCGGGACACGGCCTTGCCCCGGGGGTAGGACTGGTGGAGCCTCCACAGAAGACGTGGCTGTTGCCATTTTGTCCCTCCAAAGAGGCAGTGTGGTGTTTCCGCTTCGGGGACGTGGTGTTTTTTAAAATCTCATCTCAACCCCCAGGTTGGGGCATCTCGGGAACCTACAGGGGTAGCCCCTCTACTTCATGGTAAACTGAGGCCTAGGCGCAGAGTCGGCGAGGGTGAAGGGCTGAGTCAGGACCCACGCCCAGGTTCCCCAACTTCTAGACCCTTCTCACCCCGAGTAACACGGTGATCGCCACAACACAACCCGGAAGCCTGTGCCTCGCCCCGGAAAACCCATCCCCCTGCCGAACCGGCAAACTCCTACTCACTCTCCGCGTCTCGGTCTGATGTCACCGCCTCCAGGAAGCCTTCCTGACTCTCCCAGAAGGTGGGCCCCCCTCGTGCAGCGTCCCCGCTGTGGTCCCAGCGGCCTGCCCGGGTTCTCCCAGTGGCCTGGAAGCTCAGCGCCGCAGAGGAGGGGAGACAGTGTCTGTCTGTCTGTCCACGTGCTCGTGCTGAAAGCTCCCTGCCACTCACTCATTCATTTGTTCTAGAAGGAGCTTTGGAGCAGGTGCTGGTGCTGGGCGCTGGTGCCGGAGAGCGGAGGCTTGGGTGGGGTCCGGAAGGGAAGAAGCCAGAGGGGAGATTCCCACAGCCCCGGGGAGTTAGAGACGCGGGCCCCTCCCCCCTTTTCCAGAGGGGAGCCGGGCGCCCAGAGCTGGCTGGGGGCCTCCCAGGCCCTCAGGGAGAGAGGCCGTGCTCAGAAAGGGGGGCCCGGAGACCAGGATTTCTGGGGGTTCAGTCCAAACCTCCCGGCCGGGGATCCGCGGGCTCGGGGATTCACCTGCCAAACGGCCGCAGCCCTGTCCCGCACCCGGGCAGGCGGCCTCCTCTCCATCAGCTCCCCCTCCAGGCCGAGCCGGTCCAGCCCAGTGCCAGAAGCAGCAGAAGAGAAACCGCGATCCGCACACGTGTGGGCTGCATGTTTCCCGGACACCGGCCTCCGGGCACCGGGGGGGGCTGGGCAGGCCCGGGGGGAGGGGTGCAGGGCAGGGGGTTCGTTCACGGGCAGCTGCTGGGCCTCCAGACACAGCCCCCGGGAAGGAGCCGGTGGGGAGGGGGAGGCCTGAGCGACCAGCCCTCACACTGCAGGGGTGCACTGAGACTCACAAGCCCTTCCTGGCGCCTTAGTGGAATCTTCCAGAAGCCCAGCAACGCAGGCATCTTGCCCCACACGCCTCTTACAGCAGTGGTTCTCAATCTTCCTAAGGCTGCGACCCTTTAAGACAGCTCCCTTTAAGACCCCCAACCATAAAATTATTTCCGTGGCTACTTCATCACTGTCATTTCATTACTGTCATGAACTGTCATGTAAATATCTGATAGGCAGGATGTATTTTCATTGTCACAAATTGAACATAATTAAAGCATAGTGATTAATCACAAAACAATATGTAATTGTATATTGTGAAATATTTATTTCTAATGACCAATAAATGAACTTTTGTCTCGAATCGTGGTGTAGCCTGGGCAACAGTCTTCCTAGGACAACAGTAAACGACATGGCTACACGTTGCGACACCGAGGAGCGGTGTGTGGGTTCCTAAGACCATGGGAAATAGGTGTTTTCCGCTGGTCTTAGGCGACCCTTGTGAAAGGGTCATCCGACCCCCAAAGGGTCGCGACCCACAGGTTGAGAACCGCTGTCTTAAGGAAGAGACTTGGCCCAAGGCCACCCACCTCTTCAGAACGAAGAGCTGCTTCCGGTCCCTTCACCCGATTGCCGCCTGGAAATGCCCGTCATTGCACAGTGTGGTCACGGTCACGGTCACGGTCACGGTCACAGTCAGTCACGGTCACGGTCACAGCTATGGTGGCGGGCCCTCCTATCGCCAGGCGGGGCCGCGCTCTCTGTCTGTTGCTCTGTCCCTTCGCCTGTGGACATCACAGCGGCCGCTCCTGACCACAGGCGCCAGGAGCTACCTGAGTCCTGGACTCGGGTTCCCGCGCAGGGATGTGAGGCTGGGCTCGGGAGGGGCCAGGACAGTGGGGAGCACAGGCCGCCTGGGACGCGGGAAGTGGACGCCTGAGCCACGGGGAGCCAGGGCCCGGCCCACTGTCCCCCAGTGCTCCCCCTGTGGGCGCTTCCCCAGAGCCCTGGCACTGAGCCATCTCATTCAAGATACCCTCCAGGTTCCAGCACCCCCAGCAGGTGGAGAACCTCCCACCCCCTCCCATGCGAACACCCCACCTCCTCCCATGTGAACCCCCATCCCCTCCCATGCGAACACCCCACCCCCTCCCATGTGAACCCTCCACCCCTTCCTATATAAACCCCCACCCCCTCCCATGCGAACCCCCCACCCTCCTACCCCCTCTCATGCCACAGTGTGGCTGGGCTGGGGTCCTGGACCAGGAGCACTGGTTTGGGGGTCACCCAACCCATGATTACAGATGACAGCGGAGGCCTGAGAGCCACGTGGCAACGCAGGCCCAGCAGGCTCAAACACGGTGCCCACCTGGCCAGCCCCCCACCTGCTGCCCTGCCCTTCCAGATCAGACCCAGTTCTGTGCCCTCCTTCCCCTGTCAGCCCCCCCCCCTCCCCGTGACCTGACGGAGCAGGAGCAGCTGGGGGAGGGGGTGCTCCAAGGCCTGGTGCCCGCAGTGTAACCCCCACCCCCAGGCCTGGCTGCCAAGTGCTCAGGCCACAGAGTCTCAGCAAACGCGCACAGGCTCTTCCTGCCCTCTCCGTGCAGAGCCACCTCCTCGGGGTGCAGGCACCCCGTCTCCAGGACAATCCCACACATCCACTCACTCACTCACTCACTCATCCATTCACTCACTCATTCATTCATTCATTCACTCATTCACTCACTCACTCACTCATCCATTCACTTACTCATTCATTCATTCACTCATTCATTCATTCACTCATTGAACAATCACTGAGGTCCTACTATGCACCAGTCACATGCCAGGGTCTCCTCTCCTCCCTCCCTCCTTCCCTCCCACACTTAACCCCGAGGCCCATTGCCTGGCGAAGAGGACAAACCCTGGGGGTGCTGGGCATCAAGGAGCCCAGTTACCGAGGCCGCCGTGCTGCCCACGGACAGACGCACGCGCTGCGGTTCCCGGTGTGGCCAGGGCAGCAAGCCGCCTCTCCACAGGAGGCCGGGAGGTGCTGGCACGGCCCTGGGGGCTCCAGCCCCCCCCCCCGCCCCCCTGCCTGTGGCCTCACCCCGGCCAGGCGCCTGAAAACCCAGCCCCGCTCAGCGACTTCCTCTCCCGTCATGGAAAGTGAGGTGACGAGGGCGGGAAACTCCCGCCAGGGTCTGGGGTCTGAGTGGGGACAGGGGCCTGCGGCCTGGAGGGGGAGAGGGGGTAATTGATGGGGTGTGGGCGGCAGGGAGGGCGTGTGGGGGGGTCGGCTGGAGGAGGAGGCTGGTGAGGGCCGGCGCCCCATCCCTAGGACGGGCAGGGACCAGGCCAGGCCCGAGCTGCCCCCGTTCTCCGGAACACACAGTGAGAGGACAGGGCGCGCTGCGGGCCCCGAGGCCGAGTCTCTGCGTCGGCAGTGGGGGGCGGGGGGCCAGGCTGTGGATGGAGAGACGTGGGTTCACACCTTCGTGTGGACTCTGCAGGCCCAGGGGGTCCCTGCTGAGCCTGTTTCCCTCGTTTGTGACACGGAAACCCCACCCCCTCTCAGGGAGGCTGGGAAGTGAGGAAGCCACCCCTGGGTCTCCCGGCGGCGGCTCAGCACCAGCTCTTCCCCCCCCAGACCGGCTGTGGGAGCCACCATGCCATCAGCCGGAGTGGGCACAGCTGGCGGGGTGCTGGCGGGGTCAGCGAGCGCTTCCGGCAGGAGGAGGGTCCCAGAAGGGTGGGGGTGGGGGATGGGGCGGAGACGCTCATCGCTGGGTGCCTGGCGCTTGGCCTGGGACAGATGTGCTGAATGAATGAATGAATGAATGAATGAAAATTCTGAGATTTCCAGGGTCCTGCAGGGACCACTGTGAGGGTGGGGCCAGCACAGGAGGGGTTGGGGAGGGAGGGGGGGCTGGCTCCAGGCTGCGGGAGTGTCACCTCCAAACCCTCCAAGGTGGTGCATGGCCCCAATCAAACCTACTAAGAGGGTCCTCGCTCCCTGAGTCCAGCCCCGGTCTCCCCATTGAAGAACAGATTTAGGGGCCCGACACCCCCAGGCCGCCAGCCCTGGCACCTCGGCAGGAAGCCGGCAGGAGCCGGGCCGCCGTGCAGACTGGGACAGGTGGCTTCGCCAGGAGGAAGTTGACAGTTCGACTTCAAACGCGGTCGGCGGGCCCTGCCGGCTCTGGCACACCCTGCCCACGCGGCCGCCCCGCCTCTCCGGGAGGGACCCGCGGCGGCCTCGCCACTGAGCCCGCGGCGGAGGCGGCAGGAGCCGCGCCATGGAGTCCCGGCCGCCACTGCTGGCCGCCCTCTGCCTGCTGCGGGTGCTGGGTGAGTACCGGCGTCCGCCGGGGCCCGGGGCTCGGTGCCGGGAGGAGAGGCCAGGGCGCCCCGGGTCTGCTCCCAGGCCTGCCGGCACCTCTCTGGAGAGTCATGCCGAGTGGGGTTCCCAGGGTCCCCGTCTGGGCCCCCAGCCCCTATTGCGCCGCCCCCGGGGCCTGGCTCAGCTCTCTCCTGCCCTAGGGGGACCCTCTGGGCGGGCCCCACGCTAAACGGCTCTCAGCGAGGAAGCGAGCCTCCCTGCCCAGCGCACAGGCCCGGGCTCAGTCGCCTCGGGGACGGGGACGGGGACGGGGACATCGGCCTGATGTGCGGGCAGAGTGGTGGAGGCAGGTGGACCGCCTCAGAGGGTGCGCTGAGCGGGAGCCAAAGAGGCCCCCTCAGTCCCGGTCCCTCTGGGTCAGTCCGGGCCCAGCCAGGCCCACTGGCCAGGCCGGGAGCGCTTCAGAACCCAGCCCTGGCCCCACGCCCCGAAGGCCACTGCGGGAACAGCCGGGCCTCCTGTTTGCAGGAAAGGGGGGCCTGGAAGCCGGGGCCACTGGCTCCGAGCATCGCCCCGCTGCTGGGCCGGCCCGGGCTTCTGTGTGTGAGCGCGTGCGCCCGGGATGGGTCCCGCCGCCCTCTCCCGGCTGTGCGGTGCCGGGGGCGAGCCGGCTGCGGTCTGAGCGCTTCTCAGGGTTTGGGGGAGCTGGGAGAGAGGGTGGGAGCTGGAGGGAGCCGGCGGTTTCCGCGGGAGCGTTATCTTGGGAGACAGTGCTGCTGAGAGGGTGTGAGCAGGGGTGAGCAGGGGTGTGATGTGTGTAAGCAGGGGTGTGTGATGTGTGTGTGTGTGTGTGTGTGTGTGTGTGTGTTTTCCATGGACCAGACGTGCCTCCAAACGGCGTCTCACCGTTCCGCGAGCATGACGAGGCCTGTGTGCACGCACATGCCCATGGCTGTTCTACATGGAACCGCAGGAGACACAGAAGCCTCTGTCTCCGGGCGGAGGTCTGGAGGCGCCTTCTGCCTCCCGGACCCTCTGAGGGGCTGCTTCGGGCTCCGTGGCCCCGGGGAGTCCTAGGACCTGGCCCCTAACCCCCACCTGCCCTTCACCTGTGGCCTCTGACCCTGCCGAGCAGGGGGGCTGGGGTAGGGGTCCTGCTTCCTGGGCCTCCCTTCCACCTGATCCCATGGTGGGGGGCAGTCCTGGCGGGACCACCAGGGCCCCGGCCCGAAGGAGCCCACAGTTAAAAAGACTGGAGGCAGCGCCTTCACCCTGAGAAGACGGGAACCATCTGCACCCCAGAGCATGTGGAACCGGTGTGTGTGTGTGTGTGTGTGTGTGTGTGTGTGTGCGCGCGCGCACATGTGTGCATGTGTGTGTGTGCATGTGCACGAGCTGGTGGGTAATAAACATCCCGTTGCTATTAGAAAACACCTTTAAGGCCATTTCCCTTGCTAAGCCCTCAGTAGACCCTGAAGCGGGCCAGCCCGTGTCCCCATTTCACAGAGGGGAGGACTGAGTCCAGCAGTCAGGTGGCCAGCCCGGGCGAAGCAGCGATGAGAGCAGAGCCGCCCGCAGACCTGGCCCGTCCCTGCTGCTCTGAGGGTGGCCCTGGGACCCGCGGCTGAGAGAGGGCACCCGCCGCGCCCGCGAGGAGGAAAATGGCGGCGGACCCAGCCGCCACTGCGGGGTTGCAGCCACCAAGGTCGGGGGCGCAAGGGCCAGGGCTGAGGCCTTGGCAGCTCCCGGCTGGCCGTCTGGGCCGTGCCCGTCACTTAGGGACCTCCGGGGCCTGCAGATGCCCGTGGCCTGGGGCAGGGGGGTGGGTTGACAGCGACACGGCTTCCCGCGGCTGCTCCCCTCTGCCACCGCCCTGAGCCCTCACCTGCCTGGGGCTCACCCGCTGGGGTGGGTGGGGTGGCCTTGACCCCCATGGCTTGTCTGCCAGCTCAGCTCCCCCTGCAGACGGGACGTGGCGGCCCGGCCTGGGCGGGTGTGCGGGGCCAATGCAGCGGCCGCAGCGTGTTAGGAAGCATGTCGGCACGAAGGGGAGGAAGTGCCCAGGAGCTGAACAATCATAACGGTCACCGTGACTGTCACCCCTACCCCAGCCAGCGAGGGACGAGGTGAGGGGACTCAGCGGGCAGGGCCTGGCCCGGGGCTGGCCTGGCCTACTCCTCCCAGCCCACCCGCCTGCGCAGGCTGCGCGTGCATGCTCTCACCGGCACGTGTTTACGGAGCACCTACTATGTGCCCAGCTCTGTGCCCAGCAGAAGGGGCCAGGATGCCTCCCCTCGTGGCCTGGTGCCGTGGAGCCTTCCCAGGCCGCCGGGGGTGCCCAGGCTGGCAGAGGAGCCCCGTGGAGACACAGTCAGCGGCCCTGAGCGCTCACCACGGCCATGACCAGCGCAGCCACGGAACGGCATCGGCGGGGAGAGCGGCCGAGTTCACGGGGGGCAGCCCCGGCCACAGGGCAGGGCATCCCAGGCGAGGGGGGCGCGGGCTCTCGCTGCCAGCAGGCGGCCTGGCCGCTGTCCGGCTGCAGAGCGGGGCCCCTGTTGGCACTGGGCACAGGGATGGGGCACAGGGCTCGGGCCCCATTGAGGGGTGGAGGGACCAGGGGCTGTTCAGACGGGTTTTCTCCACGGGGACCAGGGAGGGACTCAACTCCGCCTGGCAACACTGATTGAACACCTACTGTGTGTCTGTGTGTCTGTGTGTGCGCTCACATACATGTGGGGGCATGTGCACACACAGAGTGTATTTGTGCTGTGGGCTGTGTGTGCAGGCGTGTGGTGTGCACTTGCAGAGGCGGTGGGGCTTGGAGCAGCATGGATCGGGGGGTGATTTCTGCGTGGCTGCGCACAGCTAGCAGGAGCATCTCTCAGGTGCTCGGCTGACAGTGGGGACACCCCCAGAGGCCTGGGAAGGCTCTCACCCCATCACCCCTCATTGTCTGGCGCCACTCAGACAGGTGTGGACTGAGCGCCCACTATGCGCCAGGCCCCGTTCCCAGTGCCGGGGGCGAGGACCCCGCTTGGTGGACCTGACATGGCAGTCAGTGTGATGGGGGACAGACATGAGACCAAGTGGCCAGTGACTGCGGGGGACGAGGTGAGGGGAGGGGGGAGGGTGTCGGAGTCCTGAGCGGCGTCGGTCGCAGGGCTGGCAGTGCTGGGGGCCGTGCTGTGTCGGGGAGGGTGCTGGGGCCTCAGGAGGAGAGGGATGAGGAAATCTGGCAGGGAGGGTGCGTGTGCGGGGGTGCGGGCCAGCCTGACGGGGACCCCTGGCAGAGGGGCTGTGAGCACCGGGCTGAGGGGCCTCTGGGAGGACGGGGTGTTTTCCCCATTGAGCGGGGCGGGAGAGTGTGCTGAGCATCGCCTCTCTGGGACACAGCCCGGGGCTGAACCCCGCAGCTGCTGGGGATGCTGCAGGTGGAGGAGGTGAACGCAGGGCTGTTCCCGCCAGCCGGGTTCGCGGCAACAGCGCCTGCGGGAGCCCACACAGAGGGACTGGAGGCTCAGACCCGCAGCCGGACCGTGAGGAGGATCGGGGTCTGATTTTGAACGGCAGCTGCGGGGTGGCCGCTTCCGCTCTCACCATCGTCACCCTGAGCCCTCTGGGGCTGGCCACGCAGGCCTCCCCCAGGTCTCTCTGGGGGCACAGCGAGGCGAGATGTGGCGGGAGTCCGCCCCCTTCTCGGCCTCAGTTTCCCCTTCCTGTCGCACAGGGCGAGCAGGCGCCGGGGTCTCCCCGTGGTAGATGCCCCTGGGGCCCTGCCTAGTGATGGCGATGGCCTTTCTGTCTTGACTCTACCGTGAGCTGTGTGACCTCGGGCAAGTCACTCAGCCTCTCCGAACCTTGGTTTCCTGATCTCAAAATGGGGGTGAGCCTGGTCCCTTCTGCACAGGAACGTGGGTGGGAAGAATGAGCCCTCGTGTGACCGAGCCTCAGGACAGTGGGGACATACATGTGGCACGAAACACATGCAAATTCAGGTGGCCACCGGCCACGAGGGAGAGAGCCGTGGGCCAGGTGATGGAGGCCGCTCCGCCCCACCGCCGTGCTCTGTGGCTGCTGGCACAGGCCCGGGTGAGCGAGGAGACAGGCCTGAAGTGGCTGCTCCCTCCGGGGGCCCCGGCCCTTAAGAACCCCCCCACCCCCGGCAGAAGCCCCGGGTGATTCTCTGCGTGTTTTGCACATAAAAAAGCTCCCAATCACACACTGATCCCTTCATCGGGGCTCGGCTGGAGGCATAGGACCGGGGCCCCAGGATCTGTGCTCCCCAAAGTGCTGGCACAAACGCCAGTTGGACACGGCTCCCTGCCTGCGATCCACCAGGAAAGAGGGGTTCCTGACCTTCCAGGGGCCGCTCCTCAGGGGGCGAGAAAAAGCAGAGCCAGGACGCCCCACAGGCTGTCAGACAGATGGGGTTCGCTGGAAACCGAGAGGTTCACGGACAAGGAGGGGGATAGTTGTTTGTTGTTGTTGTTAATATTTTTTATGATTTCAGAGAGGAAGGGAGAGGGAGAGAGAGATAAAGACATCCATGATGGGAGAGAATCACGGATCGGCTGCCTCCTGCACGCCCCACCCTGGGGATCCAGCCCGCCACCTTGACCAGAATCGAACCCGGGACCCTTTGGTCCGCAGACTGACGCTCTCGCCAAACCAGCCAGGGCGAGGGAACCCTGTGGTGGGAAATGGACATGTGACTTCAGTCCTCACGCCCCGGCGGCCAGGGGCCGTGCTGGGGAACAATGGTGCCGGCCACGGTGCCAGGCCGCCAGGGTTCCGATGGGCTCTCGCCCGCCCAGGCCCGAGCTGCGCCGCTGGGAGGCCCGCTCCCCGCAGGCCAGGCACAGTCCGGGGTCCCGGCTCCCTCGCCAGCAGGCTGGCCACCGGGGGCGAGTCCCTGTCCCGGGCTGTGCCCCCTGGAGCCAGGAGCCGAGAGGGCAGGTGTGCCCTCGTGTCGCCCGGGGCATGGGGAACGGCTCCTTCCGGCCGCTGGGCCGTGGAGGTGGAACCGTTTCAATGGAAAGCAACACGCGGGGCATTTTTGGCTGCGACTGCGGGCACAGCCAGTGCCCGGCCCGACCCTCACAGCGCCGTGCGTCCTGATGGCCTCTGTTCCGATCCGTCTCATTTCACAAAGTCGATGCTGACACTGCTCATGGCTGCACAGGGAGGGGGGCGGGGGGTGGAGGGACGTTATTGGGGTGAGGAAACAGCTGCAGGCCTCGGCTGTGCCGTGGCACCGTGATCTCCAGGGGCGGCATTCACGGGCTTGTGCGCCGAGGGAGTCAATCCACCCCGCGGCCAGCTGAAACGCGAGGTTTTAGGACGAGGAGGGTGGTGGCTGGCTCCCCGGCCCCCGAGGGGCTCCCCAGGCTGTGAGGAAAGCCGGGCGCCTTGGCATCGCTCCGGCAATGGCCAGGGGGGTGGAGGGAGCCTCCCTCCCTCACCTCGCTCTCTCCTTCCTGCAGTCACCGCGGGCCTCGGAGAATCCCCCTGGGAGGACTCAGGTAAGGAAGAGCCGCCGGGGCCTGGGCGGCGGTGAGGGGCAGGGCTGAGTCCATCCGGTTGTGTGTGTGTGGGTCCTCCGCCAGGGTGAGCCCCCAGAGAATCAGAGAGAAAGACACACACACACACACACACACACACACACACACACTCATGTGCCGCATGACCCCGCTTCGGACATTCTGGAGCCGCCAGCTGATCCGCAGTGACAGGGGCAGATGGTGGTTGCCCGGGGCTGGATCCGGGCGATGGGAATGTTCTATTTCTAGGGCGGGTGGTGGGGGTCACACACCATTGGTCTAATGCCACCGAGCTAGTGCCTCTCCAATTAGGGCATTTCACTGTCTGTAAATCGTACCCCAATAAAATTGACTTAGAGAGAGAGATGGAGAGAGAGAGAGGTAGAGAGAGAGAGAGGGAGAAAGCAGGTGCCGGCCTCTCTTGGGTCCGTGCAGACAGACCTCCCAGAGAGGGCGATCCTGCTGGCCTGGCCGCCCAGGGCCCTAGGGACCCACTGGATCAAGTCACCCTGGGCTCAGAGGTCTGCGCCCCGACCCTCCCGGACCCGGCTTCAGGGGTCGCTTCGGCCAGGAGCAGCCCCAGCTCGAGTTGTGGGGAGTCCCTGCCGTGCCCCAAAGGGTGCGCTCACAGGGACCTGGCAGGCACCCCGGGGCAGGAGCCTGGTGGGGTGGGGAGCCCAGGCGGAGAGCAGGGCAGGGGGGCAGTGAGGGGCCCTTTCCAGCCTGACCCGCCCCCCTCCACCCCCTGCTCTGACCCTAGGGTTCCCGGTGAAACTGGTCGGCTCCAGCTCGCCGTGCCAGGGCCGCCTGGAGGTCCTCCTGCAGGGCCTGTGGCGCACAGTGGACAGCCGGAGCTGGGGCCGCGGCCCGGGCCGCCAGTGGGACCCCGGCATGGCCTCCCCGCTCTGCCAGCGTCTGAGCTGCAGGGAGGCCTTGCTCTTCGCGCCGGTCCCCTACTTCAGCGGCGCCCGGAACCACATCGCCTGCCACGGACTGCTGGGCTCCTTCTCCCACTGCAACGCCAGCGAGGCCCGCCAGGGGGAGCCCCTGAGCCTGATCTGCTTAGGTGGGTGCCCAGGGCCTGTGATCTGGGGCCCGAACAAGCAGGTGGACGGGGGTGCGGTGGGGAACTGGAAGGGAGAGGCGAGTGATTCCGGCTCCTGTTCGAGAGGAGGGAGAAGGCAAAGGACCTGCTAATTTCACTGTCTCCTCCTGAGCTCCATCTTCCCACCTGTAAAATGGGCTGGTGCCGCCCCTCAGGGGAGACAGAGACAAGGTGTGGGGCAGGCGGTATTTACAGCATGAGGTCCAGTCCTCACCGCTGCCTGCTGCCCTCAGGCCCCCCACGTCCCCCTCTTCCTTCCTCCCAGATCTTTCCCCCTCCCCGGCCCCTCCCTCACCAGGTGTCTCATTGCAGAACCACTGAAGACGGCCCCGCCTCCCACCAGCCCTCTGCCCACCACCACCCCAGAGCCCACAGGTGAGAGGCTCTGAGGCGGGGGGCGGGGGAAGGTGTCGGACTTGGCGATTAAACACAGGAGGTGCCCCGTTAGGTGTGAATCTCTGGCAGCATGAAACGTTCTAGGGCAGCGGCTCTCAACCTGTGGGTGGAGACCCCTTTGGGGGTCGAATGACCCTTTCACAGGGGTTGCCCAAGACCATCGGAAAACACCTATTTCCCATGGTCTTAGGAACCAACACACCGCTCCTCGGTGTAGCAAAGTGTAGCCATGTAGCTTACTGCTGTCATATGAAGACTGTTGCCCATGTTACACCACAATTCAAGACAAAAATGTCATTTATTTGTCATTAGAAATAAATCTTTCACAATATATAATTACCTATTATTTTTGTGATGAATCACTATGCTTTAATGATGTTCCATTTATAACAATGAAAATACATCCTGCCTATCAGATATTTACATGACAGTTCATCACAGTAGCAAGATGACAGCGATGAAGTAGCAACGGAAATGATTTGATGGTTGGGGGTCACCACCCCATGAGGAGCTGTCTTAAAGGGCCGCGGCCTTAGGAAGGTGGAGAACCGCTGTTCTAGGGGAATATTGGGGCCTCACACTTCCCAGGGCCATCAGCCAGTCGTTCATTGGTCCCCGTGTTGGAGCCAAGGATGCGGGAGCAAGGAGGGCCCGCTGCGGGAGGCCCTGGCGCTCAGACCCCCCTCTCCCCTCCCAGCCCCTCCCCGGCTGCGGCTGGTGCCCGGGCCCGGGGGCCCGCGGTGCACGGGCGTGGTGGAATTCTACAGCGGCCGCCGGGGCGGCGCCGTGGGCTACGAGGACCAGGATGGCACCGAGGCCCTGGGGGACCGCATCTGCGAGGCCCTCCGGTGCGGCTCCTTCCTGAAGCGCCTGCCGGAGGACGAGGCAGCCGGGACCGCAGCCCCGGGGGCGCCCCGGCCCCTGCCCATCCGATGGAAGGCCCAGAACGCCAGCTGTGCCTCCTTGGAGCAGTGCTTCCGAAGAGCCCAGCCCTGGGAGGCCGGCCGAGCCCTCGCCCTCGTCTGCTCTGGTGAGTGAGGCCAGCAGCACCCACAGCATCCCCAGACCGTCAGGCACCACGCGATCCCCAAACCCTGCGTGCAGCACAGGAGAGGCGCCCTGTGAGCAGGAGGGCGGTAGAGGGCGCTGTCGGCCTCTGAGTGTGCTTGTTGGAGGGGTGAAGAGGTGGAAGGGTAGAAGGGTGAAGGGGGGGAAGGGTGGAAAGGTGGAGAGGTGGAGGGTGCAGGGGTGGAGGGATGGAAAGGTTAGGGGTGGAAAGGTGGAGAGGTGGAGGGTGCAGGGGTGGAGGGGTGGAAAGGTGGAGGGGTGGAGGAGGAAGGGGGGAGAGGGAGAGGTAGAGGAGGGGAGCCCCCCCGGTTCCCCCTCCCCCGCCCCGTCACAGTCCAGGCCGTGGGAATCTCTGCAAAGCAGAGCAAACGGCCCTCCAGGCGGAGGCTGGGTCTCCTGGAGGGTTTGGAGGAGGAGCAGAGCGGTGAAGCCAAGGAGAGAAGGTTCTAGGCAGGAAGCGTGGCTGTGCCGGGACGGGAGGGGAGTTTGGGAGCCCCAGATACAGACGAGGTCGCAGCGATGGTGGGAGTAGGGGCCCGGGGAACCATAGGCAGAGAGAGGGCCGAGCCGCCCCTGAGGGCCTCCCGCGGAGACAGCGAGCTGGTGTGGTCCAGGGACAGCGGCCGCTGAGGCTGCTCTGTGGGTTCCCCACACCAGGGTCCGTGGGGAACAGGGGAAGGAGATACAGCTCCAAACAGGGAAGGATGGTCCCGGCTTGCCGGGGAGCAGGGTAGGGGACGGGGAATAGGGGGGAAGGGTAGTCTGAGCCGGCATGGGGCAGGGCCAGCGATGGGGCGGGGGCAGGGACCAAGGGTGTTCAGAGCTGGAAAGCATGGCCCTGGGCCCGGGGCTCCCCCGCACACACGGCGCCCCCGCCCACTGGGCGCCTGGTGAGAATCAGCCATCGCTGCCCTCCAGGCGGAAGCAGCCCCCCCAGCCCCCTGCAGGCGGCAACCTGCCAACCACACCCGGGGCCTGGCCTTTCGAAGTTGTTCTAAGTAGGAGGTGCACTAGGGCTTTGAAGGCAGGTGTTGCCATGGAAACTGGCCATAGCTGGTGTGATCACAGCTCCTCCAAAAGAGCAGTGGGGACCCCGCCCTGACACTCCGGCAGGAAGGTCCGCCTGCCCCTCCTCGGCGCAGGGCCGGGGCTGCTGTCCCACCTGCCATCGGCCAGGACTCGGGCCTCCGTTTCCCTTTCTGAACAGCCCTGCCGCCTCCCAAGGAGCAGAGGGCAGTGCGAGGACATGCCCACCTCCCCCGGCTCTCCCCTCAGCGCCATGCGGGCAGGGCGGGCTTCCGGCAGCTGCCAGAGAGGATGCCCGGCACAGGGAGGGGCAGAGGTCATCATCCCCAGCATGCCCCACCCCTGCGAGGTGCCCCCGGTGGCCGGCCTGCAGGCTGGGGCCGGGGGCTTCCCTACAAAGCGGCCACCTCTCCTCCGTGCTTCCTCCCCCAGATTTCCAGCCGCAGGTGCAGAGCCGCCTGGTGGGGGGCCGCGGCGTGTGCGAGGGCGCCGTGGAGGTGCGCCAGGGCCGGGCCCGGCAGTGGGAGGCCCTGTGCCACAGCCCCTCCACCAAGGGCGCGGCGCGGTGGGCCGAGGTGTGCCAGGAGCAGCGCTGCGGGCCCGTCACCTCCTACCGGGCGCTGGAGGCCGGCGAGAAGGCCGCGCGGGGGCTGGCCTGCCCCGGGGAGAGGCTGTCCCAGTGCCACCGGCTCCAGGAGCGGAGGGCCCACTGCAAGCGGGTATTCGTCACGTGTGAGTGGCCACAGCCCGGCGGGCGGAGGGCGGTCCTGGGTCACCCTCTCGGGCCCGGTCAGGAGCACGTTTCTGAGGAACAGGCCCCGGAGCTGGACAGAGACTCCCAGGGCCCCCCAGAAAGGAGATGGCAGGTGGGGGGGGGGGGGGGGGGGGCTGCAGTGCTCAGATGCAGTGAGCCGTGAAGAGGGACAGCTCCATCCTGTCCTCCACTCCCCCAGAGGGCAGAGGTCAACAGGGGCAGAGGGAACGCATTTGCTGCACGAACAGGAACAGGGTGACACATTAAGCAGAGAAGCGACTAGTGGTGTACGACCTGTCCTGGGCCATAGGTGATGGCGAGGGGTCGGGAGCTCAATGGTTGATGGCCAAAGTGGCAAGTGACGGCTGTTCGCTGATAAAAGGTCGGCGGGTGAATACGCAGCCAGAATCCCCGCGGCAGCGGAGAGGCGGCCAGACCCCTGTTGTCTGCACGAGCGGCGACACCCTGGGAGAGGCCAGCCGGCCGCCGCCCTCTGAGTGGACGGGTCTGATGGCGAGGGAGGGGCCGTCCTGATCCTCTGCCCCCCTCCCCCAGGCCAGGACCCCAACCCCGCGGGCCTGGGCACCGGCGCCGTGATGAGCATCGTCCTGGCCCTGGTGCTGCTGGGGGTGCTGCTGGTCACGTGCGGGCCTCTTGCCTACAAGAAGCTGGTGAAGAAATGTGGGTGCAGGTGCCCGCTGCCACCCCCTCTCAAGGCCCTGGGTGGGGGCACGGGGAGAGTCCCACCTCTGTTTCACCCTCCGCTGCCGCTCCCTCCTTTGCCCACCCCTTCCCCCTTCCTCACTGGCCTTTTTCTGCCCAAAGTAGCGAACAGCGTCAGGAACGTTGTAGCTGCTGATGCACCCAAGTGGGTGCCAGCTGAGCCCACTCCTGGCCAAGTGTGGGCGTGGCTGTTCTTTAGGGGGTGACAGGCTGCTGAGCCCAGGAGACACCTGTCCTAAGCCGGGGCGCCCCACCAGTGTGCACGACAGGGACACAGCTGCCTGTGTCCTCAGCTACCGACAGGCGGCGGCTCTCCTCGTGAGGCACGTGGACAGCGGCCACTGCCCTTGTCTCGCAGAACTCGGGACAAACCCAGACAGGACGGGAGGTTGGGGGGCTGCGAGGGCAGGTGAGGCGCAGGCTGCGGGTCCCTCCGCCCTCCCAGGTCTTCTCGCTGGTGAACCACCAGCGCCTCTGGCGTGAGATGAGTGGTTTCCTGCCCAGCGAGTCGAGTCAGAAATCGGAGGCCCCCAAAGATCCCAGGGGGTCGAGTCCAGCATGCCCCTGCCGCAGCCCTCTCCTCGCCCCTCCCCCATGCCCCACCTGACGTGCCTGTCTCGCCTGCCACCCAGTCCGACAGAAGAAGCAGCGCCAGTGGATCGGCCCGACGGGGATGAACCAGAGCAGTGAGTGTCCCGGAGGCAGGGTCACCCTCTGCTGGGCCGGCACCCCCAGGTCCGCAGGACGAGGAGGCAGGAACGGGGCTCGCTGCTGACCGCAGGTGCCGCCGGTAGCGGGGTCTGTGCCGATGGACTGGCAGGGGCACTCAGGAGGAGGGCTCCATGAGCACATCGATGTGGGGACCCGGGCGCTGAGCCTACCCAGGCACAGCTCTCCTATTTTTACATAGAACAGCGGCTCTTGTTTTAATATGTCGTTTTTTATTGACCTCAGAGAGGAAGGGGGAGGGAGAGAGAAACATCAGTGATGAGAGAGAATCATGTCTGGCTGCCTCCTGCACGCCCCGCACTGGGGATCGAGCCCACAACCTGGGCCTGTGCTCCGACCGGGAATTGAACCTGACCTCTAGGTTCATAGGTCGATGCTCAGCCACTGAGCCGCCTGGCGGGGCCGGACCCAGTCCTTTACCTCGGGACTGATCAGAGCCCTTCAGCACGTTGCCGTGTCCGTCTCCAAAGCGGGGCACACGACGGGGCTGTCCACGCTCGTGTACCAGGCACCGTCTCCCATGGGACTCGCGAGGCCAGGGTAAAACGGATGAAGCAGCCTGGCCTTCCACTTCTCTCCTGTAGCCACAGCCAGGCCGCTCATGGGGGGAACCACAGCCCCCCTCCCTCCCCCTCCACAGGCTCCCCGCTTTGTCAAGAGCCAGATGCTTCAGGAATGCTCTGCGTTGCCAAGTCTTTTTTTTTTTTTTTTTTTAATCAACAAAGGCCCTCAGC
The DNA here is from genome assembly GCA_011751065.1 of Lasiurus cinereus. Taxonomy (NCBI): domain Eukaryota; kingdom Metazoa; phylum Chordata; class Mammalia; order Chiroptera; family Vespertilionidae; genus Lasiurus; species Lasiurus cinereus. The sequence goes on from JAAGEH010000236.1 coordinate 29,043, forward strand.
TGTGGGGGGCAGGGCACATCCAATTCCCGTTTAACCCGTGTTTGATGACTGACTGGCAGACCACGGAAGGCCCACCCAGAGCTGCTCTAAGTCTGAGCCGTCCGAGAAGAAGGGAGAGAGGGCGGCAGGGGAGCGGTGGGGCGGACATTCACGCTCTGGGCCCGTGGGGGAGGAGGAGCAGGTGTAACGGCGCTGTCTCTGCACCGTCCGCCCAGTGTCCTTCCATCGTGATCCCGGGACGACCGTCCGCCGGTCGCAGGTGGAGAACCCCGCCACCTCGCACCTGGATAACGAGTACAGCCAGCCTCCCAGGAGCTCCCAGCTCTCCGCGTACCCAGGTGAGCGCCCGGGGAGGGGGGGGTCCTTCCAGGGAAGGCGTTTGGGGAGAGGGTGCCTGCCTGCCCAGTGCTCACGGGGGTGGGGGGGAATCAGGCCCAACAGGCCACTCACCCGGAGGGCAGGCCATGGCGCAGGCTGTGCCACAGCGAGTGGTCACTGGGCAGAACAGAGCCAGGGTGTCTGCGGGAGCCCCGGCTGTGAGCTCCCTGACCCCAAAGCCCAGGGAGCCCCGAGTTCAGCGTCATTAGTCAACGTTCAGCTGCTTAGATCAAAACAGACCCAGGTCCTCTGGTCTTCCACCGGTGGCCTGGCCTTGGGGGGCTCTGGGCTGGGCGGGCTCTGGGCTCAGGGGGTCTGGGTTCCGGGGTGCTCTGGGATCTGGGCTGAGGGGTCTCTGGGCTCGGGAGGGGGGGCCCTCCATCAGTGTAGCTGGTGGTCAGCTCCGCTGTGGCCTTCCTGCCCGCAGCTCTGGAGGGCGCCCTGCGTCGTGTGTCCGCTCAGCCCGATAACTCCTCTGACAGCGACTATGACCTGCATGGGGCTCAGCGGCTGTGAGAGGTGACCCGCCGCACCGGGAGCCCCCACCCCGGGGTAAGCAGCAGCGCTGGGCTCCTCCTCCTGCCCCCGCCCGCCATGAGGGGGCCCCACGGCCTTGGCTCACGTCAGGGAAAGAACAAGCATCGAGGGTGTGGGTGAGGGAGCTGATCTGGCAGTCAGAGCGGGGCACTCGCCGACCCTGACACCACCTCCATCTGGGAGCTTCTCTCCCCCGCAATCCCCCAAGCGTCCTAGGGGCTGTCTGACAGAGGGCCGCCCTGACCCTGAGCCCATCTCCGGGGTGAGGTCCCCCTCTGACCTGAGTCCTCACCCACAGACCCAGGAACGGAGCGAACATCGGGAGCCAGCCTGGGGCTGGAGACCGCCCTGCCCTGGTCAGCCGCTGCCAACAGGCCGTCTCCTGCCCCGCGGGCCACAGACAGAGCGGCCTCCCTCCCCAGCCCTGCCTGCCCCCCTCCCCGCAGGAGCCGCCGGACCACTGGCTGCCCATGCACAGCTGAGAGGGCAGAGCCCACCAACAAGCAGCCCCTCCAAGTAGAGACTGGGTGGGGGGCAGCCCTGGGGACCCCTTTTCATCTGTGGGAAGCTCTCGTCACGGGGCCCAGCGAGGACTGACGGACGCGCACACCCGGCCGGCGTGGGAGCCGAGGGCCCTCGTGTATTTAACATGTTCTTTGTAAAGACGGCTTCCTGCTTCCTGAGAACGGAGCACCCGGCTGCCCGGTCCAGTCACCTTCATACCTTATGGTCAGAGGTGCCCCCCGACCCAGCCAGCCTGCAGGCGAGGCGGCGGGCAGCAGGGAGTGGTATGGGCGCCCAGACTCGACGTGGCCACCTCCCCCCGGAGCCCCCGCATCCCCATCCGTGGCTCCCCGACAGCCCGTTTCCAGAGCTGCCGTCACAGCCCAGGGCCCCCTCAGGACCCTGCACCAGGGGGACCTGGTAAACCCGAGCGGACTTGGGGTGTGGCTTGGACCGCAGTGGAAGTCCCAGCTGCAGGGGTCAGTCACCCTCCTGCTGCAGTGAGCGCTGGGGCTGCGCTTTCCTGGGGGTCAGAGAGCTCCTCCCCAGGAGGTCTGTCAGCGGGGCTGGCCCCCAGCAGCTCCTGCCGTCCTGGGTTTCCTTACCGACAAGAGGGGGGCGGGCGGGCTGGCCCCCGGGCATCAGAGTTCCTGGGCACGGGCAGCAGCCGCAGCCACTCTGGGGCAGCAGAAGCAGGGTGACTATTCTAATGCTTGGGGGGGGGGGCGCCCTCAGCCCCAGGCCCACCACACCCTCCCCGGGCATTTGCAAGGCCAGGCCGGAGTCCAGGAGGCAAATCGGGACATCTGCGGGGCCCAGGGCGGCTCCACCGTGGGCTCTGACCCCGGGGCTGTGGTACCACAAGGCATGGCAGGGGCCCCCAAAGCCGGACAGAGCTGGGTGCCAGTCCCACCCGCACCCCGAGGCTGTGCGCCCCTCACTGACCCTTGTTTAACATGGGGGTGGGTGAGGAGGGGGAGCTTAGGGCTGCTAAGAGGACCCAACCAGACAGGCACATTGACACTTCACACACCCACACGGCCCGGCTCTCAACAGAGGTGACGGCGCATCCGGCCTCGCCCGCCCTCGGCACCTTGCAGGGCAGAGCGGAAGGCCCAGCAGAAACCTGCTCTCGGGCTCCCGGAAGCCGCCTTCCCCCGGAAGGCCTCTCGATAACCCCCTGAGCACAGGGGCGCTGGGCGGGTGGTGGGCAGGCGCCCATGGCAGGGACCACCCACCTCCTCAGCCAGCTTAGCGGCCTGGCTGCCCCTCGGATGACAGCCCCAGCCGGGTTCCTGGCCGGGCCGACAGGTGTCGCCAGCCAGCAGGACAGGCCTGGCCTCGCCCCTCCCAGGACAGGCGAGGCAGCTGCAGGCTCGGGCGTGGCCCTGCCCGGAGGGAAATCGCAGGAGTGACAGCCACCCTCAGAGCCGGGCGGTGGAGCGGGGAGGGCGGCGCAGGGGAGAAGCCAGAACAGAGGGGCTGTGGACGGGAGCCAGAAGGGAGGCCCTCAGATGGAGAAATCGCGCCCCCGCCCCCCACAGCTCTGCTCTTCACCCCCGGGAGACACAAGGCCGCACAGAGCTCCTCGGTTTATTGGCAATTGTTCAGACACACACAGGCCCCGGGGCCGGCAGTCCATCGGCGATTCCTCTTCATAAATAACCTGGGAGAGGCTGGCACGACTGGGGGGCAGGCACCAGGGGGCGCGTTTCCTCGAAGCCCCCGCCACCGGGTGCGGGCGGTGGACATTTCAAGGCACATAGGACCCCCCACCCACTCAGCAGCTCCTGGCTCTGCCTCCGACCTGGTTCACTCCGACACGCCTCGCCCCTGCGTTGTGCAGCCCTGTGGACTGTGGTCCTTTTCCTGACCGAGCTGCTGTCCGTGTGCTGTGCCGGGGTGCTTGTGGCTCTACAGTCCGAGGACGAGGTGCGAGGACTCCAACATGGCACGCGTGTCCCCCACCACTGGAGGCACTGTCAGGGCGTTGGTCTGGGGGGTGGGGTGGGCGGGCATTCCATCCAGGGAGCCAGACGAAGAGGATGAGGGCGGGGCTGCTTCCAAGGAGACTCAAGGCACCGACAGATGGACAGCTGGGTGGACCTCGGAAAGGTCAACCGGAAGAGGGTGGCTGAAAGGCGACCTGGCCCCACTCAGATACGAGCCCCATGGGGTCATGAGCTCCTGGCCCAGCGCTGCTCTCTCCCGTCCAGCCAGGGGCACAGGCACCCAGGACTTCTGGCCAGCGCAGGGTGGTCTGGGCCACCTTCACGGTCCGTCTATCCCGGCGCTGGCTCGGCTGCTGTCACTGAGCACACAGCACGAGTTTATCCGACACCAGCCCATCAATTATGGCTTTTTGACTTAAAAATCACAAGAGTTTTTCCTAACTGTTCTCCCCATGACCCGACCTGAGCATGGTGTGGGGGGTGGGCCATCCTCGAATGGACCAGACACACAAAGAGCTACACCCCTTGGGGTGGACACCACATGGAAGATGCCAAACCCGGGGCGGGGTGAGCGGAGGCCGAGACCCGCCGCCCCAGAGCCGGCCGCACTGTTCAGAGAGCGGAGGCGGACACAGCACACAGCCACGGAGGCACAGCGGCTCCTGCAGACGCTGTGGGGAGACGCTGGGCTCCCCGCCTGGCAGCACCGGACAGTGACCGCTCTGTGCTTTTCCGGGGTCTGCAGGCCCCCAAGTCCCGGGGGAGAAGCAACCCCACTTCCAGTCTAACTTCGGATCTCAGCAGAGGGGGGCCAAAGTGTGGTTCCGGCGGAAGGAGGGGAGGGCCGAGGCCAGGGCCCTAATACCCAGGCCAGGCAGGACCCTGAGGTGGCGGGAACCCGTAGGGAGGGGCGGGGCCTGGGGGGTAGGGCGGCTGAGGGGGGCCTGTGGGCTGGGGCTGGGCCGGGAAGCTGGGGAACTGGGGCTGCGTGGGGTAAGGCGGTTTGCCCCCCGCCGCGGGGTAGGAGGGCTGCTGGGGATAGCCAGGACTGCGCGCCCGGCCTCCCGCCAAGGGGTACCCGGGGCCAGAGGCGCCAGGGGCGGACGCGGGGTAGCCAGGCCGGGGCGGCGTGCTCCGCTGTGGGGACCAAGAGTAGCCCCCGGCAGCCCTGGGCCCCGGCTGGGCTGCCGGGAAGGGGGGGCCCAGCGGGCCGCTGTAGGAGAAGGAGGGCTGGGACAGCACGGGGAAGGGCGCGGGCGGCAGCGGGCCCTGGGCGGTGGGGCCCATGGGCAAGCCGGGCGACGGGCTGTAGGGCAGAGGGTAGGGAGGCACCCCCGCCGCCTGCGGGGCCGGGGGCGGCTGCTCCTCGGCCGCAGGGGGGGTCGCCTGGGGGCCGGGGCGAGCCGGGAGAGGCGGGCGGAGAGGAGGGGTGCTGGCGCCCGAGGGCTCCTGGGAAGCTCTGGGCTTCCTCACCACGTCCTGCAGCTTCTCCACGCGGACCCGGCGCAGGTGCGACAGCCTCCGCATGGCCGCGAAGTCCTCCAGGAACGTCTCCAGGGGCACCTCGCCCTCCAGGAACTTCTCGGCCATGGCCTGGAGCACAAGGTTGGTGACAACTGGGGCTGCTGGGACCCAAGCCACCCCTTACACCCCCAACCTTCCCCCCACCCCCGCACTCTCCAGGCAAAGATGAGCTGTGGCCTTCCTACCTCGCCCCTCCCCTCCCCCAGCACATCCCTGTGCTCCTGCCTCCCACTGGGTGTCAGCTCCTGGCAGGGGCTGGTCAAGGCCCCGAGGCCTGGCCCTGGCCCTGTGCGGGGGCCCAGTGGCTGCGCTCGGAGGTGCTGAGTGGTGCACACTGGCTACTGGTCTCGGGCAGCCGGCGGGGCTGGCAGGGCCTGGCAGTTCCTCCCGGCGCACAGACTGAGAATGCTCAGGGGGAGCAGGAGAGGCCGGCCAGGACCAGTGAGGAGAGGGGGGGCGCACCCCAGTCCTCGGGGGCTCCTGGTGCTTTAGCCAGGGAGCCTGGGTTCCTGCTCTCTGCGTCCCAAAGGCCCTCCGCTGGGACAAAGGGCGACTCATCTTCGCACCTACTCCTGCGCCAGCGCCCCCTGCAGACACCGGCGCTCATGACAAGGGCTCAGTGGGGGGAGAGGGGGGTCAGACCACCTCACCTCAGACTCCTCCTCTATCTTCATGCCTTCGATCTGCAGCAGGTCTAACAAGGCCCCCGGCTGCAGGGCCCCCGAGAATTTCTCTGGAACAGAGGGCGCAAGGGTCGGCATCTCAACAGCGCCTCCGCTCCAGCCCTGGAGGCGGCTTTAGCCACATGCCCTGTGTGTGCCCGGCCAGGCCCTGCTCTGCCTCTTGGGGAGTCACTGCCCCTTCCGAGCCCCGAGCCTCACTGTCAAGACCAGGACGCGCTTCCCACCCCCACGGACGGGGTCCCGGGACAAGAGAGCTGCACGGGCTCCGGGGAGCGCAGAGCAGAGCTGGCCCAGCCGACAGCCGGGCAGCCCCACCTCCTGGTCCCACCTATGAAATGGGTCACAGCGGGACCACCTCCAGCGACAGTGAGGGATGCACGCGGGGCCGGGGCCGCAGTCACTGGGCTCCTCTCTCCCAGGCTCCCAGCAGTCGCCCAGGCCCACCTGCCCGGCCCCGCTCCGGCCAGCCACCCTACCCAGCTTGGCCTTCTGCTCCTGGCACCGCTCCACCAGCTTCCGCAGCTCCTGGTACTTGTCCGAGAGGTTCGAGCGGCTGATCTCCAGGGGCCCTTGGAACTCCAGGTTCCGCTCGGCCAGGCTGCGGTTGGTGGCCAGCGCCATCTCCCGCTCCAGCTGCAGGTCCTGGACCTGAGGGAGGGGACACCTGGCCTGAGAACCACCCACTCAGCAGGCGGCAGGCTGGCCCGGGGCTCGGGGACCCATCATCCTCAGCCCGCCGCAAGAGCCGAAGGACCTGCGCTCACACCCGAGCCAGCCTCTGACCGGCACCTCCCGAATCCTAGTCCATAGGCCAGGTGGTGGGGACACGGGGACACTGGCGCAGGCCACAGCTGGCCCAAGGCCAGGATGGCGCACCATGGATTGAGCAGCAGAAAGGGGTAAAGGGGAGTGGGACAATTTATCGGAAAAGCCGCAGGCTTTGCAGGGGGGGAAGGGGCCAGGAGCCCCAACCACGTTTCCGCAGGATTCAGAGTCCAGAGACCTACTCTGAGGTGGACCAGGCGCCCAGGCCAGGCACAGGCCCCAACGTAAGTGGCTCTGAGGGTGAGTGAGCCAGGACAGAGCGCGGCCCTGGGCCCCTGTGTCCTGCAGAGAACTGTGCGCACGAGCTGACAGCGGGCCCCCAAGAGCTACAGGGGAGTCCCCACGGCCAGAGGACCCCCACCAACAGGCGACCTAATGCCAGCCTCTGCCCCTGGACGTGCCCCGGGAAGGCACTGCCCACGCCGAGCGGTGCTTCGCCCTCAGCCCAGTCCTTGCCACAAGGACCCCTGTTGGACCTCTGTGACCGGAAGCTGTGCCCGTTTGCTGGGGAACCGTCTTCACCAAGAGAGTGAAGAGCCAGACCCCTCCACCCTGAGACGGGGGACAACACCCAGGGCAACTGGACCTGTGAGCTCCGTGCCACGTCCGATGCTGCCCTCTCCTACCTGGCAGGGAGCCACAGCGCCAGAGCCAGGGAGGGCGAGCAGGCCCTGCGTGACGTGGGCAGCCCTTCATAATGGGTGGTTCCCAGCTGGGCAGCAGATGGAGGGCGCTCTTTATCCCCAGGAGGACAGGTTAAGGGGTACATTAGGTGCCAGTTACGACAGGAAATGGGGGTCAGATGAGCCACAGCCAGCCCGGGGAGGGCTCCTCATGGAGACGCAGGCCAGGGCGGCTGCGATCGGTACCTGAGCTTCCAGACAACGCCTCCCGGTTCAGGCTGCCCCCCGGGGCACTCCTGGGCTGTGTGGGTTCAGTGGGCCCTGGACTCCGCCCTCCCAGGAGCCCCGGGATGACATTTCAGGGGAGTCCCCGGTTGGGACCACAGAAAGGGAGATGAACTTGACCCCACCTCCCAGCCAGCTGGCGCTCTGGAGTGCCCGGGACCCTCTGCCAGCCTCCACAGGCCCACCAGCCGCCTCTACCTCAGGGGCCTCCTGGGCCAGCCGGTCGATGGCCTCCGGGTCGTTCTGCATCTCCTCCAGCTCCTCAAGGCTCTTGTCTTTCAGGGTCTCCATCGTTCCCTGTGGACACGGCACGGTGTGACGTGAGGGGGAGAAGCTGGGGTGTGGGGAGCAGGGAGCCGTGTGTCATCCGTGCAGACAAACGAGCTTCCTGAGGATGCTCCCGCCAGGGCGGCTCCGGGGGGCAGTGGTCCCACTTCCTGTGTTCCTGCCGCCCTGCCCAGCCCTCTCCCCAAGGAGCCGCTCCTTGCACCCCACCGTGGACAGCGGACGCGCCAATGCCTCGGCAGCCAGAGGGAAGCACGAGATGGGAGAGTCAGGCGGAGAGTGCCCACTCGGGCAGGTGCCCATCTGCACTGGAACAGGAACACGCCCACCCTCACCCGGGCCAGGCGGGTGCACTGGCACCGCCTCCAATGCCGCCGCTGGTTACATTTAGGGCACCGCAGCCTCGGGCCCCCTCGGGGTTCTCTGAAACTGCCATCCTCCCCACGTGCCACAACAACGGATGGACTGTCCCGTTCACGACCTCGTTCTCATCACAACAGGGAAAACCCGGGAGGAAGAGAAGCCAGCGACATGCACAGCACGGGTGCTCTGGCACAAGCTGGCATCTGCCCCCCGGGGGGGAGGAAGGAAGGGGGACACTCACAGGCTGTCTGTATGACAGGGCGCACAGCACACCCCAGGGGCAGGAGGAGAAAGCACACACAGAAACACACCCCAGGATCGCCGGACCCTGTGCCTGTCTGTCTGTCTTTCCAGAGAGGCATTTCATAGCTGCCTTCAAGCTGCGTGCTCCCTACCAAGGCCGCTCGTGTCCTGAAGATCCTGACGCTGGGGGAACCTGAAGTCCCCCACTCCCGCCCCGGGGCTGGCCTCTGGCAAGTCAGCACCAACCTGGCCCAGGGGTGCTCTGGGGTCCAGGCCACGGTGACAGCACAGCGGCCTCTGTGGGTGGCACCTGGCGGCAGGGGTTGCCCGTCTCGGGCAGGCGCCTAGGCCGGCGTGCCCTCTACTGTCTTGCCGGCAGGTCCCATGCCTCTCTGCCTTAATGTCACACCTGCGGCGTGGACCTCGCAGGTTTGAGGGGGAAACCGACCGAGAAAGCAGAGGAGGCGGGATGAGAGGAAATGTGACATCCGGTCCCACTGTGGCCGGTGACATTGCACCTGAGAACATGCTGCCTGGACAGGGGCCGCCTCAGTTTCCCCATCTGTCCCAGAAAGGGAGGGGCATCTCCTAGAGTCACAATAGTGAAGAAAGGAGCAGACAGGCCTGACCTGAAACATGTCGGGAAAGGGCTTGGGGAGACGGGAGCAGGTCGAGTCCCGGGCCCTGGCCCTCACCAGCTGCGGGGCCTGGCCCAAGGGCGGGCTCCCCGGCCTGGGGTCCGTCACCTGTGAAACGGGCCAGCGCAGGTCAACGAGGCGAGGCCTGCCTGCAACCAATGCCAGCGAGACTCCTCCACCCAGAGCCCAGCCCTCCTCGGGGCTGGGGGTGGGGGGGTGTGGAGGATGGGACCTGCCGGAACTGGTGTCGATTGCTCCGCAGGCAGGCTGAGCACGGATGGGACCGCGGCGGAGAGGAAGGTCGGCAGGGACAGCTGGGCAGTGCTACGGGCACAGGCCGGCGGGTGGGCGGTGTTATGGGCACAGGCCGGCGGGTCCAGGCGCACTCTCACCTTGGGGAGGTCCCCATGCACCCACAGGAGAGACCCTCCCCCCCACGGGAGGCGTCACGATCTGGGTTTCAGCTGTCAGTGGGCCTCTCCGCACAGCACGTGCTCAGTTGCGATGCCACTGGCCGGTGGACTGGATGTCGCACCGCCTCTCCTCCCGCTCCTCTGCTTTCTCGGCCGGCTTCCCTCTCAAGCTGCCATGTCCGCATGACATTAGGCAGGGTGCCATGCCCCCTGTGTGACCCAGGAGGGGACACTGGCCTGGCACCCTGCCCGTGGCCCGATGCTCCTGCCGCCAGGCGCCACCCACCGCCTCCTCTCACTGCCTCACCAGGCCCTCCTGGCATGGGGGTGCTCAGGACCCCTCACCCGTGGACGCTCACACTCACTTTCCCAGGGGCTCGATTTCCTCCCCTGTACAATGGGTAAGCAGCCCGACGGCCGCTGTCCTCTGAGGCCAAAGCCCTTTAACTCTCCATTAACTGAAACCAGTGATGCCGGCCGCCTCCCTCACAGCGCAGAGCTAGCCCCTGGCCTTCCGCGGGACACACCCACAGATCCGTACATCCGTATGGGCTGCTGATCTGACAAAACGCCGTGTAATTCTGACTCATTCCCTCTGCTGGCCACTGCTGGCGGTGGCCTCTGTGTCACAATCGCAGGGAGGATCAGGCCTGACGCAAGAGCCAGGCGGTACACGTTTTGAGAAATGCTCGCGGCACGTGTTGAGAAGTCACTGACTTATGTAACCAGCCAGCGAGGAAGGGGAACACGAGGCTTAATGGCCCCTAATTCAGGGTGACAGCGGGACCAGGAAGAAAAGGGAAAGTCCTGCCCGAGGGGCCAGGAGCACCTTCGCCTCCTGGTTCCCAGGAGTCAGCAGAGGAGCCTGAGGGGGCCCCGCCCGGCCTCTGACCACGTGGCAAACCCCGGCGGCAAATGCCTGTCCTGTGAGCAACAGCGGCCCTTCCTTCCCGAGGAAGGAAGCCGCCAGGGAGCCCAGGACAGCTGGTCCTTAACTGGGCAAAGGAGAAGGGGGAAGGGCGATCCTCTGCCCAAGGCTCCAGAGCACGGGCCCTGGGGCCGGGCACCTGTGCTGGCAGGGCTCTGCCGCCCAGGCACCCACTGGCAGCAAGTCCCACCCGGCGCGGCTCCCTGCAGAGGGCGGGGGAGAGGCTTTGTGCTGGAGGGCCCGGCAAGCCCGACGACCTCCCCCTTGGCGCCCAGGCCTAAGCAGCACCCCCCACTTACCAAGGTGCACGGGAGGGTGCTGGGTCGGGGGGGGGGGGGAGTGCAGGTGTCTGAGTCTGCTGCTGCCTGGAAGGAGGGAACCGGAAGGGAGAGGGAGCAAGAGACCACAGGCAGGAAGGTGGCCTGTTCAGCCGGCCATTTCTAGCGGCGCCCAGAGGACTCCTAACGGCCTCTGCAGCAGACAGACAGGTGGGGAGGGAGGGGACCAGCGCCCCGCACCCCGGTGGGGACTCACAGAGACCAGGGGATGTGAGCGGGCTTCTCCCACTTCCCGGCATCCCTCCTTCTCAGCTCTGACAGACTCCAGTGCTTATTCCTCCCGGCACGACCACACAGGACCCACAGGGAGGAGGGGGGAGGAGGGGGCTGTAAATAACAGTTTACTTTGAGCCAGATTCGGCCTGAAAATCTCAAACCGATGCACTTCTCTGGGAACTCAGTCTGGTTTTAAAGGCAAAACAGTTCACAACGACCTGGTGAGAGGGGCCGGGACAGTGGCTGAGGAGGGGCGTGGACAGCGCCTGTGGGGCCGTGTGGGGCGCATGGCCCGGAGAGGGAGAAAGCTGGTGGGGAAGGGGGGTGCACAGCGAGATGACATCTCTGTGGGGGGCGCCACCACCAACTCAAAGGAGGTCAGACAGGAACAAGGCGGAAAGGCGAGGAGCGAGCGCTAAGCTGCGTTCCCTCCGCCTCGACCAGAAAACGTCACTGATCCTGAGAAGAAAAAAGCTTTCTTCTCTTTCTCTTCCTTTTTCAAATGTACTTTTATTGATTTCAGAGAGGAAGGAAGAGAGAGGGGGAAATCAAGAAGAAGAGAGAATCACTATCAGCTGCCTCCTGCACCCCACACACGGATTGAGCCCCAAACCTGACGGTGCCTCCTGCTTCCTGGGTTGACGCTCAACCACCGAGCCACGCAGCCCGGCCTGGCCTCGTGTGCTCTGCCTCCCCGCAGCTCACTCCCCAGACCTGTCACAAGCTGTGCTGACAAAGGCGAGGCAGGCGCCGTGGAGCGGGTGGCGGGAGTGCGTCCCCCTGGAGGGCTCGGCCTCCAGCCCAGCTGGCACCTCCTGCCGGCAGAGGGCGGCACTGCCAGACCTGCCAGGTTCCCAGGGAAACTAGGAATCGGAACCCCCTCTCCCTCATCTCTAAAGGTCAGCAAACGGTTCAAAGCTGTCAGAGCCACTCGAGGGTGAGGTGCTAACTGAACTGCTAGGAGGACAGAGTCCACAGACCGGGAGGGCAGAGGGCCAGGTGGCACCGCGGGGCCTGCTCTGCCAGGGCTGCCGGGCCTCTGCGATGCACACTGCGGCCCGGAGGACGAGGCTCTGGCCCGGCCCTCGCCTCTGGGCACAGCTTCTTTCCGTTTTCTGTCTGGCGACTCAACCTCACATGCCTGGACCCCAGGGAGGCCTGGGGCCGGATCCTTTCTTGCCCAGGGCGGGGGGGGGCGCCCCCCGGGGCTGCAGAAGGTCCAGGTGGAGAGGTGAGGCCGGGAAGAGCCCAAACTCGGCGCAGCCTGCACACCTGTCCTTGTGGGGGAAAGAAAAGCAATGTATTGCGCAACGTGCAATGAGGGTCGCTGCCAGGACTAGGCAGCAAAAAACAAGTTTCAACTGATACCAGATCCTTTAAAGAATGAGCTCAGGGTGTGTGTGTGTGGGGGTGGGGGTGGGGGTGTGGGGACGACAGAAAGCAAAGCGAAGCCCTTGCTATGCGCGATCTCCTCGGGTCAGAGTGAGGCTTGCAGCCCTAGAGAGGGTGAGGGGCACCCCTCGCCCGGAACCGTCAGATCCGCTCTCCCCCAGAAAGTGAGGACAGCACAGAATCTGGGAACAGACGCCTTTGGCTTCCCGGCTGTTCAGGGGTGTGACCTGGGTGCGGGCCCCTGCCACAGCTTCCTCCTCAGGACAGCGGGCACCCCGATGACAGCGCTACGCTGGGGGCTGTGTGCCCCGGTGAGCAGCCTTTGCAGGCTCCTGGGCACTGAACAGACGCTCATCTCTCTGCCTCTCGGGGGTAAGCTGATCATTAGCGGTGTCTCCTGACACCCCTGAGCTCAGTAATGAGTCAAAGCAAAATGACCGCGCTCACTGAATCATAACTGAGACTGGGCTGGCGACTGCGTCCCCTCCTCGGCGTTACAGTCAATAATACTTCTGGGCCCGCTACTTCCAAGCCTGACCTCACAGGGCCAGGAGCGCTGTAAAGGCCCCGGGTCTCCTGTAAATGTCCCACATCCACCAGGAGAGGAGAGGAAGCCGTTACCATAGCAACCTGCAAGGTTCAATCCAAGGGTGTGATATAGTCTGGTCCACCGCACCCATCCATCAGGGCAAGCACATCTGTGGTCGCTGGAGAACCCGTCCTAACCCTGCTTTTAGGAGGAAACACTGTTGACCCGCCTGCTTTTCCTTCTCCAGAATGACTCAGCCGAGCAGCCAGGATTCACCTGCCCAGTCCGTGCTGGCACTCAGGAGGCCACGCCACATCCAGCCATGGTGCCCGCCAGCCTCCCCTGGCCTCAAACACCACCAACGCCCTTGCCCGCGATGGCGACAAGTTGGCAGGGCAGCCCCCGGAGGGAGAGCCTGCCAGCGCTCAGCAGGGGGAGGGAGGCCCCTCCCACCCCCGGCGCTAAAGAGTTAAGACAGCGTGGAAGGTGGCAGAAAGGGGTCAGGGCTTCGGAGCCAAACGGTCCTGCGTTTAAACCCCAGGGTGACCTTTTACCAGCTGCTTGACCTTGGGCAGATGACTGTTTCTCACAGGGAAAGGGGGGCTAACCCCCACATGGCCCCCGGGCTGCTGTAAGGGTGTCATGGGAATGAAACGAGGGAACCTGTGGAGGTGGCCGATGAAGCACCTCACGGACACCTGGAGGGTGGATGCACACACTCAGCCCACAGCCCTGCCAGGCCCCACCGGGGGGCAAAGGTGTGACTTTCTGAAGCAGGTTCCACGGAATCGCAGCCGTGTGTGCATGGGGCAGGGGCAGCCTCTCAGGACAGGCTTCCGAAGGAGACGGGCGCCGAGAGAACGCTCCTGGGCCGGCCAAGTAACTCCGTCCGAACCCCCTCTTCCCACAGGCAGGTCCGCAAGGGAGAGGACTCAGGAATGATGGGCCCAGCGACCAGGCGGCCACCTATCTGTTCTCCACAGACTAGAAAACCTCCCAACCGCCCCCACCTCTGCTCCATCAGCACCCCACTTCCAGCCCGCCAGGCCACCTGGGAGCGCAGGCCTCCCCAACCGCTGACCCCCAACCACCAGGCTTTATCTAGTCACCGAGCACCTCCATCCCTTCCTCCTGCAAACTCCATATGGGCCCCACCTCCAGGGCCTCTCCCTCCCAGCCATCGGACTCATTCTTCATTTTCTTTTTAAAATATATTTTATTGATTTTTTACCGAGAGGAAGGGAGAGAGATAGAGAGTCAGAAACATCAATCAGTCGCCTCCTGCACCCACCCCTACTGGGGATGTGCCCGCAACCAAGATACATGCTCTTGACCGGAATTGAACCTGGGACCCTTGAGTCTGCAGGCCGACGCTCTATCCACTGAACCACACCGGTTTTGGCCCTTTGCAACTTCTTTTCCAAAGGAGAATACTTCGGGTTTTCCAAACATTATCCCAAAGCCCTCAGTGCAGAGAACAAACCAGAGGCCGCTCTCTGGGCAAAGAGGCAAAGGGGGCCCCCAGGCACTTTCCCCGAAAGTGGTTTGCAAACCACTACCCTAACCCTCACCTCTGCTGACCCCAACCCTCCTGCCTGGTCCTGCCCACGCCCTCCTCAGGGCCATGTCTCACCCGAAGGACGAGGCGGAGGGAGGTAACCCTGGTACCTACCGAGCACGTGGGGAGGGGGGCCCTGCAGGGTGAAGTCTTGGGAGAAGGAGCAAGGGAAGCGCCACAGAGGAGCTGACGGCCAGGGAGCGGGCACTCAGGATGGAGGCGGTGCGGGAAAGAGGGGTCCAGGCTGCGGGAAGGCGGAGCGGAGGAGGGTGGAGTGGGCGTCGTGAGGGCAGCAGTGGAACCCCGCTTTACACCTCCCGCTGCTCCCCGCTCCCAGCCTTGGGGTCCCACCTCTCAAACAGAAGGACGGCAGTGCCTAGAGCCACTGTGCACAGAGCACCGTCCTGGGCACTCGCTCCCTCAGCTCGCATGGCCCTCACAACGGGCTTTCGCCCCGGGGTCCCTTGCTTTCCTCCTCTGACACAAGAGCGAGGTCCGAGGAGGCTGTGGAGCCCGGACTTCACCCCGGGCGGTCCCCGGGGCGGTTCCCCCAGGGCGCTCCGGCTTCGGCCGCTCTGCACCTGCACCTGCCGCCTCTTAGTCACAGGCTCTTAGTCACCCAGACGTGCGTCCCTCCTCTCCTGCCCATCCTCAGCCCGGGGGCCACTCCGACAGCCCCAACAAACCTGTCTGGTATTTGCTCACGTAAACGCATGGGGGCGGGGGAGGGGTTGTGAGCGGGGAGAGAAATGCCGGGGAGGAGGTCTGCAAGCATGCCTTCACCGTTCGGCTGCCACAGCGGTCTCGCTGACGGGACATCGCTCCAGGAACAAACCAGAACCTTCGGAAAACTCCAGACCCCAAGCAGAAACTCAGAGAATTCCCAAACGACAAAGCCTTCAATGATCTGATTGTGTGATTCTGGAAAAACCCTACTAGTCCTGGCCAACAGTGTCCAAAGATGATTCATAGGGCTAGTTACCCCACCACCACCCTCTCGCCCCGTTTTAAAAACATATTTTTATTGATTTCAGAGAGGAAAGGAGAGGGAGATAGAAACATCAATGATGAAAGCGAATCACTGAATGGCTGCCTACTGCATGCCCACTACTGGGGATCGAGCCCAGAACCAAGATATGTGTCCTTGACTGGAATCAAACCTGGGACCCTTCAGTCTGCAGGCCGCTGCTCTATCCACTGAGCCAAACCGGCTAGGGCCCCAATGCCTTTTTAAAGGCAGACTTAGGTCTGATCAGCCAATTTCACAGCAATAAGAAGAGGAAGAACAGGATACTCAGCAAACCTACAAAGTCCTGGAGGTAGTGCTTCCCACACCTACCTTACAGGAATCACTCTACCCACATGTTACAGACACAGGCTCCTGAGGCTGACCCACAGCCTGAGCGAGACTCTCCAGAGGGTGGCTGGGTTCAAACTAGCATCACAGGCGACTCCTAAGGTCCAGCAAGTGCACCTTCGCTTTGAAAGGAGACCAGCAGGTCAAAAACCCCAACGGGGCCACTGGCTGGCTCTCTGGGACCCTCGCCAATGACCTACCACCTCTGACCCTCTTTTCATCTGTAAAAGGGGATCAGCCCTACCCTGCAGTGCTCTCAGAGTTCACTAGGATCACGCAGCCCCTCCAGCAGTGCCAAGCGCACGGCGCCAGGCAAGGAGTCAGTCAGAGAAAACCCCACCACAGCTGCCGGGTGAAGAACCCCGCGATGGAAATGTCCCGCCGAAAGGCAATCACCGAGGCACCAAACCAGATTCTCAAGATGCTGTGGGGAGCTGCTCTGGGCCCTGTGACCGCCGAGAACAGAGACTTCCACATCAGTGGCCGGAATTCTGCCCCAAGGTCCTCGCTCCCATCCAGAACCAGGGGGCAGGGCTGTACGTGGCTGCAGCTTTGGAAAGCGGCCACAAAAAGTGGCTTTCCTTCCCAAATCCCGCTATCCCATCTCTCCAGCGCCAGGGCTGCCGGCCACGGACCTGGGAGTCGGCGGCAGCATCGTGGGTGAACCAGTAAGGTATGGCACTCTGGGATAAGAGGCTGGGAGTCCCTGGACCTGTTGAGTGAAAGGGGTACTGGTGTGGGAGGGGGGTGTCTGTCTGTGTGCCTGCTTCTCCCGGGTACAAGGGCAGTGGGGGGGGGGGGGTGGAGAAGGCCTGAGTCAGCACCAGGACTGTGAGATTCGGCGGAGGCAAAGGAAGTGACTCTCAAGTTCCCGGAGTGAAGGTGGGCATCACTCAGGTGAGGGAGCCGGGACCTGCGAGGCTGAGAGCACTGGCTTGTCTCAGGGGCTAAGGCCCTTTGTGCAGAGTGACCTCGGCCAGGAACTCACAGCAGAGCCCCGTCATTCCCCTCCACCCCACCAAGTGGGGAACGAGACCTCATTGGCGGGGTTGGCCAGGGGGAGGACACAGTGCCCGCTGCCGGGACAGAGAGCCGGAGGTACAGCGTTTCCACTTTATGATGGTGCGAAAGTGACATCAATTACATGAGCTGGTCCACAGTTCATTACAGAACAGGCTTTGTGTCAGACTGCCCAACCACAGGCGGTCAGTGCTACGAGCTCATTCACGGTGGGGACGCTAAGCTGTGCTGCTCAGCAGGTTAGGGGTAGCAAAGGCATTTTGTATTATTTTCAGTTTACCATGGATTTATCAGGATGCGGCCCTATTGTAGGTCAAGAAGCATCTACCTATGCTACGGTGTAACGACTGTATCTGTACTGTAGACAACTATACACACACACACACACACACACACACACACACATGCTCTATCTCTATTTGCCCGGCAGGTCCGGGAATAAGGATGGGTCAGTGACTCAGACAGTCCTAGTCTGGGTCCAGAAATAACAAGAGTCAAGGCATAAAGCCCACCTGGTCACTGCCCTGGAGAAAGGGCACGTGTCAGGGAGGCAAAGATCAGGGACCACTCTGCCCCTGCCTCCCGCGTGCCCTCTGCAGCTCAGACCCCGCCCGGGGCGTTTCCCCGCCGCCGCCGCCGGTGCACTGGGCGAGCTGCCTCGAACGTCTCCAGAACCCAGACCAGCAAAACGCTCAAACGCGGGGTGGAGGATGGAGGGTGGTGGGAGGCGAGGCTGGAGGCCGGACCCGCGGAGGCGGCCGCCGGCGCCCACGCCCTCCCCTCGCGCCCTCCCTCCCGCGGCCAGGGGCCGGGAAGCCGACCTCCGCGGCGGTCACGCGCCCCTCGCGCCCAATCACCGGCCTCCACCCCAGCGAGGCGGAAAGGAGGGGGCGCGCCGGCGGCCGCCGCAGCACCTCCCCCAGCCCCGTCCTCGCCCCTCCCTGGGCCCCGCTCACCTGCCGGGGCCGCAGCCGCGCCGCCACAGCCGCGGGTGAAACCACAGCCCACGCCCACACTTCCGGGTCCGGAGGCCCGCCCCCTCCTGCCGGATGTGACTCCTCTCAACTTCCGGGCCTGGGAGCGGGATCCACGCCACTCATCCCGCTACCACGCTGGGTGTCCCGCGTGCCTCTGAGTCACGGCACCGGCCCACCCCCCGCACCGGACACACTCACAGCAGCCACGCCGGGCCGCACCCACGGACTCCTGGCCCCGCCCCGTGGAACTCTTGGCCCCGCCCCGTGGAACTCCTGGCCCCGCCCCCCGGAGGGCACCGCCCAGGAGGCAGGAACCAGGCCGCCTGCGGCGAGTGCGCCTGCGCGGGACGGGCGGGCCCGGGGGCAGGTGCCTCGCTGCGCTCCGGCTGCGGCTGCGGCGGTTCCCCAAAGGCAGCCCTGGAGGGGCCGCGAGGAAGCGAATGGCCCCCCGGGATGTAGGGGACGCCCTAAGTGGGCTGAGTTCAGGCCGCGGACACCTCCCCTACCACCGCCCGCCAACCGAATGCCCGCTCCCGTGACCCCGTTTGGCCTCCAGACTAGAGTGACCGCAGTGGCATTGGAACATCAGCGCCTGTCAGTCCAGGCGGCTCCTCAGGGATGGGGAGCCCAGTGCTGGCTTGTTGCCCTGCCTTCATCTCGGGCTACCGTGGCTGCTGCGCCCAGCAGGCAGGAGCTAGAGAAGGGGAGGCATGGAGGCAGCGAGAGACGTCGGCCATCCTTCCACCCCTGTCCATGGGCGTTAAGGAGACCGCAGGGCACGCAGATGGAGGGGAGGCGGGGGGAGGCGCCGTGGAGCGGGGTGGGTCTAACGGGGGTGACTCCTAAGGGCAGGAGGAGGCCGTGGCAGACGCTGGCATGCCCTCCGGTTTCGGAGAAGAGACGCTGAGGTGCGGACGCACCCAATGCCAGGTTTCTTTCCCATTCTCACCGGCACAGGCTGGCAGGGGGCCCTGCTCCTGTCCCTGAGGGAGACGCTGATGCAGGAAGGGGGGGAGGGGGCAAATGGACTCTGGTTCTTACGGCTCCCTCCCACTGCCCCGGCCGGTGGCTCAGCTGGCTGAGCGTCGCCCTGTACACCAAAAGGTTGCGTGCGGCTCAATCCGGTCAGGGCACATACCTAAGTTTCAGGTTCGGCAGGGGTGCGGATGGGAGGCAACTGATGGATGTTCTCTCTCACATGGATGTCTCTCTCCTCTCGTCCCCCTTCCCCTCCCTTCCACTCTCCCTAAAAAATCAATGGGGAAAAATCCTTGGGTGAAGATTTAAAAACAAAAGTAACCCCACCCGGAAGTGACATGCATCCCCCTCTGCCATAGGCCACGTGCCAAAGCAAACTCCAGTCGTGGCAAAGCTGGTGGGGGAGTGGGACACGCGTGGACAATGCCACCGTTTATTCTCATGCGTTGGTCCTCCCACCCTGCCCGTCAGCCTTTCTTGGCCCTAGATACAGATGTGGATAAGATATGAAAAGACGTGCCCTAGGCCACTGGTCGGCAAACTCATTAGTCAGCAGAGCCAAACACCAAGACAGCGATTGACATTTCTTTGGAGAGCCAACTTTTTTAAACGTAAACTTCTTCTAACGCCACTTCTTCAACATAGACTCGCCCAGGCCGTGGTATTTTGTGGAAGAGCCACACTCCAGGGGCCCAAGAGCCGCATGTGGCTCTTGAGCCTCACTTTGCCGATCATGGCATTAGGCTATTAATGAGTGAGGAAACAAAGCAAAAAATAAAAAATAAGTAAATAAAAAACTATAAGAAAGCATGTTTATAATCACAATTTTGTATTTATACAAGAAAGAGCATGTGTGTGGGGGTTATGCATACATTTAATGAAATGATAAAGGAAATAAATTCATAAAATGTAAATGTGTGTTCAAAACCCAACAAAATAATAACAATAAAGCTGTACCACATTAAGTACATAGAATATGAAGCTTATGTTTGCGTGCATGTTACAAAAAGCCTAAAGAATCAAAACTTAAACACGATAAAACGTTGACTGTTTTTCTCCCACTTAAAGCAAATCTGGGGGAAGGCCGTCAGAGCTTGAGGAAGAGAGAAATGAAATTGTGTTTTATTCCAACCTCCGTTATTCAGGCTTTGGCGACAGCCGCTGAGCCTGTCACCTAATGCTGTCACCTAATGCCTAACCGTGTTATCCTGTCTGAACAGGCGGACAGAGCGCTCTCTGCCTCCACGGGCTTATGAACGAGTGAGGTCCCGTCCTCTGGGGCCTGTGTCCACGGGCTTTGGGAAATGCGGCCAGGACCAGGCTCGAGACAGGGACACCCCGGAAGCCCCTGGGAGGGGGCTGTCTTAGGCCAGGCTTCCTGGAAGTCACCCAAGAGCTGCGTTTTCCTGTGCCAGTGATTTATTTTCCAGTGGCTCCCCGAAACATGAGGAGGGAGCAGAGGAAGCAGGAGGGGGAGGGGGAACCCAGCAGGGCATGGTTTCATTCAAGGCTTGCGGACGGCAGCCCACCTGCTCCCACAAAGAGCTCTGGGGCGCTAGAGACGGAACCTCAGAAGTGCCGAACCCCAGGCCAGGGCGCTGGGCTCTCATGCTCCCCGCCATTGGCTGGGGTCCCCTGTGCGATTGCAACAGATCCTGCAAAGGTCCTCCAGGCGCCACGAGAAGCGAGGGCCCACGGGAGCTGGGAGAAGGCGGCCACAGAACACGCGGTGGTCCGCACCCCTCTGCTTCCCCGACCCCCTCACTCCAAGGCTTCGGGGAAAGCTGCTTCAAGCCTGGAGAGGCCCCGGCGCCCTACATGTAGGGGAAGCAGAAGTGCATTCTGCCCCAGCGGCGCCCGCAGCACCCAAATCCCCACTGCCTCCCCCGACCCCTCCCCGCATAGACGCAGGCAGGTGTTTTAGGAGCAAGACGTGGGAGTGCCGAGACTGCTGATGGGGGCTCAGCCAGGAGGGGCCCCGGGAACTGTGAGCCTTCCTCATGCCCAGCCTCGATGACCACAGGGTCCCATCTCTGCCCGCTGGCACCCCTGGATGTCAGGAGGAGGACAGCCCCCCGGCCCCGGGGCAGCGGGAAGGCAGCCGCTGCTTCTCCTGCTCAGACCTGGAGGCCTCCAGCAGCCTGCTCTGCCCACAGCCAGACAGCGAGGGCAAAGTTCACACAGCTCCCTGAGCCCCAGGTCTGGCTGTCACTAAATGACCTTGGTCTAGGCCCAGCGGTTCTCAACCTGAGGGTCGTGACCCCATTAGGGGTCGAACGCCCCTTTTACCTGGGTCGCTTAAGACATCCTGCATGTCAGGGGACATGCCAGTGCCCTCTATCCTCCAGCAGGTGGCCAAGGTGCCCCTCCCAAAGGCAGGCCAGAGCCAGGGCCAGTTCTAGGGGTCCCACTTGCTCTTCTTAAGCCGTGAGCTCAGTAGTCAAGTCTTGGCACCCACTCACCTATAGTCAGAAGTTCCTCCCCTTCCGGTAGAACTCTGTACCTCCGGGTGGCTGCAGGCTGGGGTATAGCTCAGCAATGGAAACCGAGTAGACTCGGGCACCTTCCCCTTCCCCTGGCACGGTGTTCTGGGCACAGTCTGCATGCTGTTCACGCTGGCAGGCTCCCCCATTTAGAGTGAGCATTTCGGGGACTTGGATTAGAGCGTCTTCAAGAAGTGTTCACTAGCCTTGGCTGCTTCAGCTCAGGGTACAGAGTATCAAGTGGTGCACTGCAGGGTGCCAGTTTCAATTCTAGTCAAAGGCACATGCCAGGGTTGCCGGCTCGATCCCCAGTGGGGGCCATGCAGGAGGCACCGATCAGTGATTCTCTCTCATCATTGATGTTTCTCTCTCTCTCTCCCTCTCCCTTTCTCTCTGAAATAAATGTAAACAACAAACAGTGTTCCCTAAAAGAATGGACAGTTTCATGGATGAGGCTCCCTTAT
>JAAGEH010000237.1:0-57120 GCA_011751065.1 Lasiurus cinereus
GCCTCAGCAGGAGGGCCTCAGCCTCAGCACGAGGGTCTCAGCCTCAGCCTCAGCGCCAGCGTCTCAGCCTCAGCCTCAGCACGAGGGCCTCAGCCTCAGCCCCAGCACGTGGGTCCCAGCCCCAGCCTCAGCGCGAGGGTCTCAGCGCCAGCCTCAGTGCCAGTGTCTCAGCCTCAGCCTCAGCGCGAGGGTCTCAGCGCCTGCAGCCTGGCCCCAGCACCCCAGCACCCCAACGCCCCCACCCCCAGCCCCGTCCCTCTCCCCCGTGGGCGTCGCCAGCAGCGGGGATTCCATCCAGCACTGGGTGGAGGACGGCGCGGCGTGGAGTGGAGCTCCGTTAGTCCGCGTTCCATGCTTGCGTTTCCCCATTTCGGGGCCCAGCCCGGCGCCCTGTGCTCCGGGGCACGTCCCCCCAGGCCCCGGGGCCTCGACCTTGCCGGCGAGCCCGCCTCCGGGCCAGGGATGCGGGTGGCTCCTTCCCCGGATCCCAGTCCCCGTCAGTCATTATTTCTTTAAATAGGTTTTCAGTATCTTGCTCTCTCTCTTCTTCTGGCACCCCCACAATTCTGATGTTGGCACGCTCGAAACTGTCCCAGAGGCTCCCCACATTATGTTCACACCTTTGGATTCTCCTCTCTTCTTGCCTTTCCAGTCGAATGTTGTCTGCCTCTTTATATTTCAAATTTTTTACTTGATTCTTGCCTTTCTCCAGTCCGCTGCCAGGACTCTGTACAATATTCCCTATTTCAGTCAGTGTATGTCTAATTTCTATTTGGTCCTCTATCATCTCCAGTTGGACCTTTTCCATCCCTAGTTGGCTCCCCTGCATCTCTAGTATGTCCTTTTTCATCTCCTCTTGGGTCTTGCTAAATTATCCATCTTTTCTAGCATATTCTTGAAAAACCCCATAAGCGTGCTTTTGAACTCTATGTCCAGTCTTTTTTTTTTTCCTCCATTTCTTTTGTTTGTGATCCCTTCCCCTGTCTCGGCATCCTCACCATGCTGGGGAAACTTCTGTGTTGGATTAAGCCCTATGATAGCAGACGCAAAGCCGCAGAAGCCTCTGTTGAGCTTGGGAGGGGTGGAGTCTCAGGGCTTAAGGGACCGCCTTGCCTTCCAGTCTGCCCCGCCCTCCACGGCCCCTGAGCCTCACGTGACTGGGTAACCGCTGGAGCGGTCCCTGTGCGCGCGCGCACCCGCAGTGCCTCTAACCGCTGCCTTTCCATCTCCCCTGCGCGCCAGGACCACACGAGTCTAGGTCCCCAGGGTTTCGCCTGAAACAGGGGCTCAGTGGACTCAGAAGTGGCACAGTTGGGAGGGTCTGTCTCCCGCCCACTCGTGAAAGCCAGCGGCACAGTCAGCAATCTGTCCTCCGCGCAGCACCATGCGCGTGCGAGACCGGACCTGATCTTCTGCGACTCCACTAAATTTCCGTGCACCTCTCCATTTACACAGTCCAAACTCCCCCGTATGAGTTTCGGCTGGATCTGGGGTTTAGTGTCGTAAGATAAGGGGTTCAATGCCGTTGAGAGTCTCCGTTTCCCTCCTGCCAGAGAAAGCCAGCCAGGTACTCTGGCGCCCGCTCTCTCAGCGTGCATGCATCTCCGTACCTCAGCTTTTTGCAGCTCCTCTGGGTCTCTGTGAGCCCCTCTCTTTCCTTCTAGTTGTAGAATTTCCACTCAGCCAGCTTTCCTGTGGTTCTGGATGATGTCCGTTCTGTCTTTTAGTTGTAGTTTTGAAATTGTTGTGCGAGGCAGCAGTTTAGGTGTTCACCTATGCCGCCATCTTGGTTTCTCCTCTTTCATTTTTTTAAAAAAATAGATTTTTAGTGATTTCAGGGAGGAAGGGAGAGAGAGAAGGAAAAATCATTGATGAGAATCATTGACTGGCTGCCTCCTGCATACCTCCTACTGGGGATCAAGCCAGCAACCCAGGTATGTGTCCTTGACTGGAATTGAACCCAAGACCTTTCAGTCCACAGGCTGATGCTCTATCCACTGAGCCAAACCAGTTGGGCTGTCTTCATTTTATAGACAAGGACACTGAGGTCTAAAGTCATGCAGTTGTGTTCTGGTAGAGCTGGGAGGGTCTTGAGCCCAGGTCTCCAGCTCCAGAAGCCAGCAGGTGGCAGAGAAGGCAAACCTGGATCCAGGCCCCCAGAGGACCTACCGCAGCCTCAGCATCATGAACATGACTAACAGCTTGCCCGGGACAAAGAGCCTGGACATGGAAGGAGAGGGAATGCAGTTCTCAAAAAGAGACAGGAACCCACGTCACAGGTTGAGAGGCTTCAAGAAGATCATTCCTTTACTCAGCAAATACAGGCCAACCACAGGCCTGTTGTCCCAGAGCTCTCGGTGTTCTACAGGTGAGGACTAAATTCTTCCCAACTGGCTCCCCACCCGCCTCCCAAGTGCTTCCATTTTTGTGGGCCCAGGACTCTGCCAGCCCCTCAGGACAAGTGACCTTGAACTTCACTGTTTCAGCAGCAACAATTCCTGGTCATCCTAAGCCTGTCCTGATGCCCAAGCTCAGAGTTGGTGTCCTGGCTGTCCCAAAGGAGTCTTACTTGTTTGCTCTTTGCTTAATAAGGCCTTTCGGTTATCTCACTCAAGAGGCTAAACACTCTCGTCCTTCCTTCCTTCCTTCCTTCCTTCCTTCCTTCCTTCCTTCCTTCCTTTCGAGCCCAATGCACTTTGGGGTTTGGCACATAAAATAATAGAAATAAAATCTGGTTTAGAGGTAACTGTGATTGTTCTAAGATGCACAGTCCCTTCAAATGTTGCATGACACACACAACTGAAAAATCACCTCCTGTTGGTAATACATTGCTTCACCAGTGCATTTTATACTACAACCACTAAAATAGCACAGTAAGCAAATATACAGAAAACTAAAAACAAGTAAAACCAAAGGTAAAAAGAAAACCCTAAATATCTTTAACATGCATTTTTCATTAGTTACATTGAACATTTTACTTAGAATAGAGCATACAAAAAAGGATGGTCTGCTTTAAGGTTTTCCTTTGAAGCTTTACATGGCAGCCAGACATCACATGATAATTTTGGAAATCAATGTTGGATTCCTGGGACAAGGAGCCAGCATTCAGATACCAGGAAAATGTAAGCAATGCATGCAGATCTGAAACATGAGCCTAAAATGAAGCCTGATATATTTGGCTAGGGAGCAGAATTAGTCACAGGAAGTGGGGTATGTTTTATAATTTTTAAAAACATACTTTTTCAATAAAATACAACAAATACTTATCAACAGATCCAAAATTTATCTTTTAATGTTTATCTACCTTATAAAAGACCAGGGACTGTCACGTCCTAAATGACCAGAGGGACAACTGGTGATCAAGAAGAGCATAAAGCACCTCTTGGTCTCTTTCCCCCCACCCCCAGACAGAAGACTCCCATCTCTGGATGGCCAAAGGAGAGGCATGGAGAACTGGGCTGAATGGCAGTGGAGTGGGACTGGGGATTGGAGAGCTGGCACAAGTCAGACCTCCTGTCCCTCCCTGGAGCTGGCAGGCTCAGGTCAATCCTCAGTTTCTTCTGAAAGGAATGCCGTGCATCCATTGTGCAGCTATCTGGGGATGTGGACTCACCACTGTGAGAGACTCCGGATTGGAGACTTCAACAAGGACTTCAGCACCTGCAGGGCCCTTCAGCCTTCATTGTGGGGAGGTGGATGGAGAACAGCTGCTTTAAAGCACTATACCCTCCTAGGTGGAGAGAATGGCCACCTTCCTACTCCACAGCTGCTTCTGTGTCTGCAAGAAACTGCTCATGCTCCTCCCTGAAGAATGGGTGGGGCCAGAGCCTGAATAGAGTGGTTCTGCAATGGGACTGGGCCTGGGCAAGAGCAAGGGGGAAGCCCCGGTTCCCTACATATCCTCCCACAGGCATAGCCCTTCAGGTGTTACTAACTCTGGAGTTGTGTTTTTCTAACTCTGTCCAGGTAAAGAAAACAAGTGTCTGTTAACTTCTGAGCTTACTCTCCCAGCCCCCAGTTAATCCTCTGGATGCAGCATACCCAACTTGCTAAGGATCTGAGGAGTGGGTTCAAGATTCATTCCATAGTTGAGGAAACTGACCAATAAACACATGGGTCTCATGCCTCAGTGTCAACTCCTGTGGAAATCTCCAGGTAATAAAGCAGATTATATATCTAAGGGTATGTTTTCTTCTGTTTTCCTATTTAATTCAACCCCAGGAATATATTAATACAATAAAGAATAAAATGAATTCAGAGGGCTCAGCATTGTATCCCCAGGGCCTTTGGTCCCAGGCAAACTGCAGAGCTCAGTTATCCTGAGATGAAAGAAAAGGAAAGGGAAATATGAAAGGTTTCTCAGCTCAGTCACAGAGACATCTCATAGCCACATACTAAGGACACAACATTAACCTAGGGGTGGAAAGAATACAAATGGAATAGAAGATGGAGCCATTTCTGTTCAGATTCAAACCAAATTAACAAGGTGGAAGAAACACTGGACACCATGGAAGAATAAGATGAAATAATCTGCCAGGGAGTGTCACAGACCTCGCAGGGACAGCATCTGGGGCTCCAGACATGATGGGAGAAGGGAGGGTCTGGGTGAGAGAAAGTGCATGGGAGTAGGAACAAGAGTGATATGCAGAAGGTGGGTCAAGCCTGCGGGAGGTGACCAAGTGCCTCCACCTCTGCTGCAGGGTGCATTCCTCTGTCCTGGGAACTGCAGCTGATGGAGAGGGAAGCTATGGTTCTATGTGGATGGGTTGCCAAGGAGAGCCTCCCTGCAGCCATATTACTTGATGTTCTCAATACGGTGGGAGCACAGGGTCATGTACACAGCGTCACAAAAGAAAAAGCATCCTATTCCCAATTTATTCACAGACTTCTATTTCTGGTAGCTGTATTCCCAATGTGTTCACAAGTATATCTTTAGAAAACCCAAGTGATCACAAATTTGACCTTAATGAGCCAAATACACTGATGAACAAAATAGACCCAAAGAAACAGATGCATGAACAGGCTGTAGAACCTCAGAGGGAGGGTGGGGGAAGGTGGGTGGGTGGGAAGAGATCAACCAATGGCCTGTGTGCATATATGCATCACCCCTGGACACAGACAATGCGGTGGTGAGGGCCTGGAGCGGGGAGTAAGTTGGAAAAGGTTAATGGGGGAAAAGGGGACCTATGTAAACCTTTCAACAATAAAGATTTAGTAAAAAGAGTAAAAAATAAAATAAGGTAAAAGAAAAGATAAACCAAGAATAACTTCCCTGGCTGGTTGGCTCCATGGTTGGAGCTTCGTCCTGTACATTGAAAGGTTGTGGATTTGAACTGTGTCAGGGTGTGTGTAGGAGGCCACTCAGCAAGTGGTGCCTGAAGGAGAGAAGCTCCTCAAACCTAAACATAGTCCAGGCCTCGCCCATGATCCCAGGTCCATCCTCTGCTGAGTAAGACCAGATCTCCCAACTTCCTATCAAGTACCTGGTCTCTGAGTCATATAAGGCTACTTTCCCATGTTCCCCAGAATGCACTGCTCAGTAACCATGTATATTCATAAAAGGGATGTCCGACTCCTGTGGGATGATGACTAAACCAGCAGTTGGATATTCCCTGAGGGATCCTAGATTGGAGAAGGTGCAGGGACCATGCTAAGGGATCCCCCCTCCACCTGCACGAATTTCATGCAGCGGGTCTCTAGTTTAGCTATAATAAGAAGCCCAAAGTAGGTGAACTTAGACTTATTTAATAATTAATGTTTTAGTATTTTATCTTACAAAAAAATGATCTAGATACTTAATAAATCTATCATTTACCTTAACTTAAAAGAAATCTAGAGTTTCAAGTTATCAAAAGAGTTTGAAATACTATTTTTAAGTACATATACTATAACATAGTTTATTGCTAAAACATTTTACCAAAAAGCTTTCTATTGAATTTACATGTACTTATTTGAGACTTCATATATAAATTACCCATGAAAACTTCATGATACATAAGTCAATTATTATTCCAGTGTTTTATTCTGTAACAAATTTTATAACAGATAATATAAACTTATTTTTGTAAACTCAGGTAAAATAAAACATTGTATTTCACAATGATAACTTTAAAGACATGTCTATTTAATTAAACTAAACTTTAACATACTTTTAATATCAAATATTTTCCCAGATTATATGATCCTGAAAAACATTTAGATTAGCTTCTGTTATATTTATTAATTTATATAAGTGTTTAATTGGCTTCATTGTTTTAAGCTAATTAAACAGAGTTCTTTAATAAATTATTTTAAAACCTTATCATACCCAAAACACACATACAAACAACACAGGGATCACAAACACAGAGTTACAAATTTGTAGAGAAGACACTTAAGATTTATCAAATACTGTATTTGCAAGAATCATTAGCTCTGCAGAGCCACCTGGAAGGCTCCCCATGGCAGGCCCCAGAGTGGAAAAAAGTTTGTGCTTTGCCTGTCCAGGATGCAGACCTAGCTAATTTTTAGTTGACTGGGGTTGAAGTCCCATCTTGCCTATGCAGTGGAGGGTGTGGAAGATGAGAGCCTGCCCCAGAGAACCCTTGGGCATGTAAAGTTTGTCTTCAGAATCTTCCACAGTTACCTGGGCCTCAGTTGTAAGTTTAGGCCTGCACCTCCCAGGAAGCCCTGAGCCAGTACATTGGTGGACAGCTTCAAACTATGTAAAAACACCTACCCAACTATCTCCACAGCAATACACTCAAGTGGCGGACTCAGTGGGACAAGAACCCTGCTGAAGTAAGTTCTGCTTTGTGAGGTGGGCCCCTGAATAGCTGATCCTCCATGGTGATTGGTGGCAGCCAGTCTTTGTAGCTAATCAGATTGGGAGGAAATTTCTCCCATTGATGTACCAACAGCAATCAAGGCTCAACTACAACTGGAGGGTGTACACAGTCCACTCCAAGGGCTGTGCAACTGGAGTGCCCAGCTTGGGTGATCAGGGAGGCTGTGCCACTGGATGTTACAGGATACCTACTATGACAGGCCACTTTACCAAACTCTAGAGACATAATGGCTCTACCTAATACATAGACACAAATACAATGAAGCTGCCAAAATGAGGAGACAAAGAAACACATCCCAAAGGAAAGAACAGAACAAAACTCCAGAAAAGGAACGAAATAAAAAGGAGACAAACTATCTATTAGATGCAGAGTTCAAAATACTGGTTCTAAGGATGTTCAAGGAACTTAGTGAGAACCTCAACAAACTAAAAAAGAAATAGTCAGAAATGAAGGATACACTAACTGAAGTAAAGAATAATTTGCAGGGCATCAAAAGTAGAGTGGATAAAGCCAAGAATAAAGTCAGCAATTTGAATATAAGGAAATAAAAATCACCCAATCAGAACAGCAAAAAGAAAAAGAATTTAAAAAATGATGATAGTTTAAGAAACCTCTGGGACAACTTCAAGTGTATCAACATTCATCATGGAGGTGCTGGAAGGAGAAGAGGTAAAGTAAAAAATTTAAAACCTATTTGATAGAAAATTTCCCTAACTTGGTAGAAAAAAAAATACACACACACACACACACACACACACACACACACACACACACACAAATACACAAGTTGAGGAAGAATAGAGCATCCCAAACAAGATGAACTCAAAGAGGCCTACATCAAGATACATCATAATTAAAATATAAATGGTTAAAGACAAAGATAATTATAACAGCACCTGCCAGAGGAGAAAATGGCGGCCGAGTAGACGGATGCGTCTGGAGCTTTGTCGCTGGGCAGAGGGAGAGAGAGCGGCTGAGAGTCGCATTGGGAGTGTTTGTTGGCAAGCTAAGAGTCAGTTATCCTCCAGGAGAAAGCAGAGAACTGCTGGAAGGGGCTCTTCCGGCCTGGCAGTCCCTCTGCCACGGGTTTTTTGTCGGCCAGAGCAACCAGCGCGAACGCGGAGCCCGAGCCATCTTGCAGTGGGAGGAGGATGGCTGCAGCCATCTGAAGCCTTCGGCTGGGCACCCATCGAGCAGCCAGGGACCTGGGGACCTAGAACTCTGCTCTCCAATCGGCGCAGACACACGGCAGAATCAGATATCCACAGAGCACACGGAAAGTGCTTTGTGTGCTGTACCTGGTCGTGTTGTAGTTTGTGCCTTTCAATCAACATAGGAGAGAGAACTACATAACCAGACACCCAGAGAAGAAAGACCATGGGCAGAAAAGAAACAGCCCACATAAGACAGAAAGGCAGGTTTCACCAGAAAAGGAAGTAAACGAAATAGAACCAGAAATAAGCCTACCAGAGAAAGAGTTCAGAGAGATGATCATAATGTGGTTGAAAAGAATGGAAGACAAATTTGACGATATGAGTAAGAGCCAAGAGGAAATGAAGAAGACGCAAGAGGAGATGAAGAATCAGCAAGAAGAAATGCAGAAGAACCTAGAGGAGGTGCAGAATAAACAAGAAGAAATGAAAAATGACATCACTGCTATAAAGAACTCAATAGAAAGCATCAAAAGTAGACTAGAAGAAACAGAGGACCGCATCAGTGAGCTAAAAGACACGGTAGGAAGAAATACCCAAGTACAGCAGCTTCTAGAAAAAAAAGTTAAAAAGCAAGAGGAGAGTCTAAGGGAACTTTGGGAAAACATGAAACAAACAACATCCGCATAATTGGGGTTCCAGAAAGAGTGGAAACTGAACAAGGATTAGAGAACGTGTTTGAAGAAATAATGACAGAAAATTTCCCCAATATAGAAAAGAAAAAACCCTCACAAATCAAAGAAGCTCACAGAGTCCCAAGCAAAATGAACCCCAACAAACTGACACCGAGGCACATTATAATTAAATTGGCAAACACCGACGACAAAGTAAGAATCTTAAAAGCAGCCAGAGAGAAACGGAAAGTTAACTACAAAGGAACCCCCATAAGACTAGCTACTGACTTCTCAACAGAAACTCGTCAGGCCAGAAGGGAATGGAATGAAATATACAAAGTCATGCAAAGGAAGGGTCTGAATCCAAGAATACTGTACCCTGCAAGACTCTCAATCAAAATTGAAGGTGAAATCAAAAGCTTCACAGACAAAAAAGGACTAAGGGAATATATTACCACCAAACCAGCAATGCAAGAAATGTTAAAAGGTCTGCTGTAATAAAAAGAAAGAGGAAGCGAAGAAGGAACACGGGGGTTAGGACTAAAAATGGCAACAGATTTGTACTTATCAATAATAACTTTAAATGTAAACGGATTAAATGCTCCAATTAAAAGACATAGGGTAACCGATTGGATAAGAAAACATGATTCATATATCTGCTGTCTGCAAGAAACCCACCTCAGGAAAAGAGATGCACACAGATTGAGGGTGAAGGGATGGAACATGGTATTTCAGGCAAATGGAAATGAAAAAAAAGCTGGGGTTGCAATACTTATATCTGACAAATTAGATCTCAAAGTGAAGGACATAACAAGAGATAAAGAAGGCCACTTCATAATACTAAAGGGAACAATCCAACAAGAAGAAATAACTCTGGTAAACATATATGCACCCAATATAGGAGCACCTAAATACATAAAAAACTCTTGGAGGATATTAAGGGAAAGATTGACAGCAAAGCAATCATAGTATGAGACTTTAATACCACACTATCACCATTGGACAAATCCTCTAAACAAAAAATCAGCAAGGAAACATCAATCCTAAATGACTCACTAGACCAGATGGAATTAATTGAATCTTCAGAACATTTCACCCCAAAGCCACAGAATATACATTCTTCTCCAGTGCACATGGGTCATTTTCAAAGATAGATCATATGTTGGGTCATAAGAAAAGTCTCTTCACATTCAAGAAGATAGAAATCATATCAAGCATTTTCTCAGACCAGAGTGGCATAACACTGGAAATCAACTATAATAAAAACAATAGAAAGAAATCAAACACATGGAGACTAAACAGCATGCTATTAAACAACGACTGGGTAACCAGAGAGATCAAGGAAGAAATAAAAAACATCATGGCAACAAATGACAATGACAACGCAACAATACAAAATTTATGGGACACAGTGAAAGCAGTCTTTAGCGGGAAGTTCATAGCCCTACAAGCCTACTGCAAAAAACAGGAAACAATGGTAATAAATTACCTAAACCTACAACTCAAAGAGCTAGAACGAGAGCAACAAGAAAAGCCCAGTGTACTTAGAAGGAAGGAAATAGTGAAGATCAGAGCGGAGATAAACAACTTGGAAACCAAAGAAACAATTCAAAAGATCAACAAAACCAAGAGCTGGTTCTTTGAAAGGATAAACAAGACTGATGGACCCCTAGCCAGGCTAACCAAGAAGAAAAGAGAGAAGACCCAAATAAACAAAATCAGAAATGAAAGAGGAGAAATAACAACAGACCATGTGGAAATACAAGATTGTTAAAAAATACTATGAACAACTCTATTCCAACAAATTGGACAACCTGCAAGAAATGGGACATTTTCCTAGAAAAATATAACCTCCCAAAACTCAATGAGGAGGAAACCAAACATCTCAATAGTCCAATAACTATGGAAGAAATTGAAGCAGTAATCAAAAAGCTTCCTGCAAATAAAAGCTCGGGTCCAGATGGCTACACAGGAGAGTTTTACCAAACATTCAAGGAAGAATTAAAACCTATCCTCCTCAGACTATTCAAAAACATTCAAGAAGAAGGAACACTTCCAAACACCTTCTATGAAGTCAGCATCACCCTAACACCAAAACCAGATAAAGGCAACACAATGAAAGAGAATTATAGGCCAATATCTCTCATGAATATAGATGCCAAAATTCTAGCAAAACAGATCCAGGAATACATCAGAAAGATCCTACACCATGACCAAGCAGGATTCATCCCAGGAATGCAGGGATAGTACAATATCCACAAATCAATAAATGTGGTACATCACATAAACAAATTGAGAGATAAAAATCACATAGTCATATCAATTGATGCAGAAAAAGCATTAGACAAAATCCAACACCCTTTCTTGAAAAAACTCTCAGAAAAGTGGGAATAGAAGGAGCATACCTCAACATCATAAAAGCCATATATGATAAACCACAGCTAACATCATACTCAATGGGAAAAAACTAATACCATTTCCCCTAAGAACAGGAACAAGACAGCGATGCCCACTCTCACCTCTCGTGCTTGGCATAGTACTGGAAGTATTAGCCATTGCAATTAGACAAGAAGAAGAAATAAAAGGCATCCAAATTGGAAAAGAAGAAGTAAAGCTGTCCTTATTTGCAGATGACATGATATTGTACATAAAAAACCCAAAGGACTCCATTCCAAAACTAATTGACTTAATTAATGAATTTGGCAATGTAGCAGGATACAAAATTAATGCTAAGAAGTCTGTGGCATTTCTATAAACTAATAGTGAAATTATAGAAAGAGAAACTAAAAAAGCAATCCCAATTACCATCACACCAAAAAAATTAAGATACCTAGGAATAAACCTAAATAAAGAGGTAAAAGACCTTTATGGAGAAAACTACAGGACACTGAAAAAAGAGATAGAGGAAGATGTTAACAGATGGAAGAGCATACCATGCTCATGGATTGGGAGAATCAACATCATTAAAATGTCCATACTACCCAAAGCAATCTACAGATTCAACGCACTACCCATTAAAATACCAACAACATATTTCACAGACCGACAAAGAATTCTTCATAGATTCATCTGGAACAAAAAAAGACCATGGATAGCCACAGCAATTCTGAGAAGGAAGAATAAAGTAGGTGGGATCTCAATACCAGACTTCAAGGTATAGTACAAAGCAACTGTTCTCAAAACAGCCTGGTACTGGCACAGGAATAGACATATAGACCAATGGAATAGAATAGAGAACCCAGATATTCACCCATACCACTATGCTCAATTACTATTTGACAAAGGAGGCATGAACATTCGATGGATCCAAGATAGCCTCTTCAATAAATGGTGTTGCGAAAATTGGACAGATACATGCAAAAAATTGAAACTGGACCACCAAATACACCAAATACAAAAATAAACTCAAAATGGATACAGGACTTAAATATTAGAAGGGAAACCATAAAAATACTAGAGGAATCTACAGGCAGCAAAATCTCAGATATATGCCGAAAGAACTTCTTCACTGATACTGCTCCAAAGGCAATGGAAGCTAAAGAAAAAATAAACAAATGGGACTACATCAAAATAAAAAGCTTTTGCACAGCAAAAAGAAACCATCAACAAAACAACAAGAAAGATCACTGTATGGGAGAACATATTTGCAAATGTTGTCACTGATAAAGGTTTAATCTCCAAAATCTACAGCCAACTTATACAACTTAATAAAAGGAAGATGAAGGATCCAATAAAAAAAATGGGCAGATGACCTAAATAGAACCTTTTCAAAAGACGACAGAAGGAAGGCCAAGAGACACATGAAAACATGTTCAAAGTCATTAATCATCCGAGAGATGCAAATCAAAACGACAATGCGATACCAGCTTACACCTGTCTGAATGGCAATCATCAACAAATCAACAAACGACAAGTGTTGGCGAGGATGCGGAGAAAACGGAACCCTTGTGCACTGTTGGTGGGAATGCAGACTGGTGCAGCCACTATGGAGAACAGTATGGAGTTTCCTCAAAAAACTAAAAATGGATCTCCCATTTGACCCTGTAATCCCACTCTTAGGAATTTATACTAAGAAATTACCAACACCAATCAGAAAGGATTTATGCACCCCTATGTTCATAGCAGCACAATTTACAATAGCTACACTTTGGAAACAG
The DNA here is from genome assembly GCA_011751065.1 of Lasiurus cinereus. NCBI lineage: Eukaryota > Metazoa > Chordata > Mammalia > Chiroptera > Vespertilionidae > Lasiurus > Lasiurus cinereus. The sequence goes on from JAAGEH010000237.1 coordinate 12,810, forward strand.
CCTAGGTGCCTGTCAGCAGATGAGTGGTTCAGAAAACTGTGGTACATCTACACAATGGAATTCTATGCTGCCATTAAAAAGAAGGAATTCTTACCATTTGCAGCAACCTGGTTGAAACTGGAGAGCCTTATGCTTAGTGAAATAAGCCAGTCAATGAAGGAGAAGCATCACATAATCACACTCATTGGGGGATAATAAAGGACATTATAAACTGATGAACAAAAGTATAGATACAGAGACAGTAAAGCTTCAAATAGACTGTGAAATTACAGCAGGAAGATTAAAGTTAGGTGAGGTAGATAAGAGATCAATCAAAGGATTTGTATGCATGCATATACGCATAACCAATGAACATAGACACTGGGGGGTTGGGTTATGCCTGGGAGGGAGGGGGGGCAATGGGGCTATATGTATAAAAATTAATTTAAAAAAAGTAAAGAAAAATAAATAAAAGCACCTGCCAGCTTGGTCACCAACACCTCCTTGTCCCTAGTGGTGAGACAAACAGTTAGTTATCTATAAGGGAGCTCCCATAAGTCTTGTCAGTTGATTTCTCAACAGAAACCTTGCAGGCCATAAGGGACAGGTAAGAAATATTCAAAGTGATGAAATGCAAGGACCTACTACTAAGATTACTCTACCTTGCAAAGCTACCATTTAGAATCAAATGACAGATAAAGAGCTTTGCAGACAAGAAAAACCTGAAGAAATTCATCACCACCAATTCTGTGTTATGTGAAATGTAAAAGGACCTTCTTTTAGAAGATAAAAAATTTGAACAATAAAATGCCAATTAACAGATATCTATCAACAATTGAATCTACAAACAAAATTAACAGGGAGAATAGAAACAGACTCATGGTCACACATAACTCTTCATTGGTTGCCAGATGGAAAGAGAGTTGGGGGATAGGTGAAAAAGGTGAAGGGATTAAGAACTACAAATTTGTTGATACAGAATAGCCATGGGGATGTAAAGTACATCATAGAAAATATAGTTAACTAGAGGCCTGATGCATGAAATTTGTGCATGGGTTGGGGGAAGGGAGTCTCCCCTCAACCCTGCCTGCACCTTATTCCCGGGATCAGGCCTAAACTGGCAGTTGGACATCCCTCTTCCAATCCTGGACTGCTTCCTCCTAACTGCACACCTGCCTGCCTGCTTGATTGCCCCTAACTGCCCCCCTGCCAGTCTGGTCACCCCTCACTGCCTCTGCCTGCCAGCCTGATCTCCCCCAACTGTCCCCGACCCCTGCTGCCCCCAACTGCCCTCCTGCCAGCTTTGTCACCAGCACCTCCTTGGTCTCAGTGGTGAGTTCCAGTACCCTTTGTGGTTCTGAGCCTGCTGCTCAGTCATTTGGTCACCTTTCATTAAGCCCCCTGCCGGCCTAGTCACCCCATGCAGTCTGCTGCTCAGCCATTTTGTTGCCCTGCATTAACCCTCCTGTTGGCCTGGTCACCCCAAGCAGCCTGTTCAGTCATTTGTTCTGTTGTTTTGGCTGTGACAATCAGTTAGGCTTTTATATAAATAGATAATGTTTTAATAACTATACATGGAGTTGGATGGGTATGGGATTTATTGGAGTGATCACTTATTAAGTTATATAATGTCTGAAATGTACACTGAAACTAACTTAATGATGTATGTCAACTGTAATTAAAAATAAAAACATTTTTAAAAAGACACGTCAGAAAATAGAGTTAAAGACAAAAATAGTTTTTTTTTTATTATTGACAGTTTGTCCCTCAATTCCTGCCCCATCCCCCACTTTGTCCGTCTCCATCCAGCCTCCACTCCAACCCAACCCATAGCTCCTCCCAAGTTAAAGAGAGCCAGGCCAACAAGACTGCCACCAATGACCAAGGTGCTTTTTGGAATCTGTGAAGGGAGCTTCATCCAATTCCCCATGAAGGAGATGAAGTTATCACAGCAGGTGTAGTTGGAGCACCAGCCACAAATGCAACCCTTCCGGGGGGACATGCTAGACCTGTAGCCCCAGAGTGGCTTCAAACTGACCTAATGGCTGTATTACAATAATTAGGAGGTGGTACAGAACTCCTCCAACCTGATGAAAATGGCTGGCTCCTCAGTGGATCTTTAGCTGCTAGAGGACTCTCACCAGGTTAGCAAAGACAGCTGTAGTTGCAGCTATTTCTTTCATTTTGGCCTTGTTGCACACCATCCAGAAGCCTGTGGGTAAAACCATGGTTTGCTGCTGGTGGCAAAAGAGGTACCAACACCTCCTTGGCCACAGTGGTGAGTTCCAGGACCCTCTTGTGGTTTCAAACACAGATCAGCCTGGGAAGCAAGGGGAGAAGGACATGATTCAGATAGGGAACACAATCTGAATCATGTCCTAAGCAGGGAGCTGGCAGGCTCCAGGGAGATACTAAATCTGCTAATGCAGAGCGGCTCTTTTCCTCCCTCCACAAGATTGTGGACATCTGGGCTGGTCCTTACCAGCCATCTGAGCCCAATCAGCAGCCAGGCTGTTATCTGGAGAAAGCAAGAGGAAGGCGAGGGATTCCCCTTTTGCTCTGGTGCACTGGACTAGAAACCCTTCTTCTTGGAAGTCTGAGAAGTCACAGCAGGCAGGACACTCTAGGGGTCAGCATTTCAATCAATGTCTTCTTGGGTAGGGCTAGGAAAATTGTTACAATAGAAAGAAGAAGACTCCACCATATGAAAGTTTTTTGAATTTCCTTTTTTTCTGCCCTACCTTTGGCATTCCTCAAGAGCCTCATTCATTGTTTAAGGCCCAAGTTGTCTTCATGGTGAAAGGTCATCCCGTTTTCTCTGCTAACCCTGGAGATTAACTTTACAGAGATGAACCTGTGACCTAGGATAAAGTGAGACAAAATGAACCTTGTAAAAGGGCCTGTTTTCAAGAACAAAGGGGAAGGACGGTGATCCTTGATTGTTGCTGCTCTCTTCAAAGAATTTGTTCTTTAGGTCTATTTTTATTATTATTAAAATTTTATGGTTAATCTCTTCTCATCCCTCCCAGCCCCCCACAGTGAGATCTGTCATGTTCCATGCATCCAGGCCTCTGGACTTATTTTGTTCATCAGTTTATTTTGTTCATTACATTTCACATATAAGTGAACCATGTGATATTCATCTTTCTCTCACTGGCTTATTTCACTTAGCATAATAATCTTCTGGTCCATCCTTACTGTCGCAAATGGGAAATTTCATTCTTTTTGAGATGTGTAGTATTTCATTGTGTAAATGTACTACAGCTTTTTCGTCCACTCATCTACTCATGGGCACTTGGGCTGTTTCCAGATCTTAGTTATGGTAAGTGATACTGCTACGAATGTAGGGGTGCATACATTCTTTCTAATTGGTGTTTTAGGATTTTTAGGATATATTCTCAGAAGTGGGATCATTGGGTCAAATGGCAGTTACAATTTTAAGTTTTTGAGGAAACTCTACACTGTTTTCCGAAGTGGCTGTACCAGTTGGCATTCCCACCAGCAGCGAACTAAGGTTCCCTTTTTTCCATATCCTTGCCAGCACTTGTAATTTGTTGATTTATTGATGGCATTCATTCTGGCAGATGTGAGGTGATACTTCATTGTAGTTTTAAATTGCATCTGTATAATGATTAGTAACTTTGAGCATTTTTTATATTTCTATTGGCTATCTCTATGTCCTCTTTGGAGAAGTGTCTATTCAGGTACTTTGCCCATTTTTTTAATTGGATTATTTCACTGGTGTTGAGTTGTATGAGTTCTTAACATAGTTTGGAAATTAATTCCTTATCAGATGTATTATTGGTGAATATGTTCTCCCATACAGTGGGCTTTGTTTTCATTTTGTTGATGATATCTTTAGCTGTGCAGAAGCTTTTTAGTTTGATACAGTCCCACTTGTTTATATTTTCCTTTGTTTCTCTTGCCCTAAATTTGTCAGCCTAAATTTTGCTATGTGAGATGTCAGGTTTTGCTGTTTCCTTCCAGGATTTTTTATGTTTTTACCACTTACATTTTTAACTCTTTTATTCATTTTGAGTTTATTCTTATGTATGTTGTAAGTTGGTGGTGTAGTTTCATTTTTTTTTGCATGTACCTGTACAATTTTTCCAACACCATTTATTGAAGAGACTGTCTTGACTGCATTGTATGTTCTTGCCTCCATTATCAAATATTAATTGACTAAATTGGCCTAGGTTAATTTCTGGAGTGTGTATTTTGTTCCATTGATCTATATGCCTATTCATGTGCCAGTATCACGTTGTTTTGATTACAATAATTATAATGTATTTGTAGGATAGTTTGATATTCATTATTATGATCCTTCCAACATTATTCTTTTTATTCAAGATTGCTGTGAATATTCAGGGTCTTTTATGGTTCTATATAAATTTTTGGCAAGTTTGTTCTAGATTTGTGAAATATGCTGTTGTTATTTTAATAGGGATTACATTGAATCTGTAGATTGCTTTAGGTAACATGGACATTTTAACAATGTTAATTCTTCCAATCCATGAGCACTGTATTTTTCCATTTGTTTATCTCTTTTTGCCTGTAGTTTTCTAAATACAGGACTTTTACCTTCTCTGTTAAGTTTATTCCTAGATATCTTATTGTTTTGTTGCAATGATAAATGGTATTTTTTCTTTTAGTTTCTCTTTCTGAGAGTTCATTATCTACACTAATAAGAGAGAAACATGCAAGTTGACCATAACTCTGCTATGCCCACTAGCCAATCAGGAGCAAATATTCAAATTAACCTGACAAAGATTGCAGCATCCATGGAACTGGAGTGAGAAGGAGGCTTGGATTGCCCCTGGTGATGGAGGAAGCCAAGCTTTCTGCCTGCCTTTGCCAGTCCTGGCTTCCGCTCAAGGCTACAAAGTTTCAACTATAGAAGATAAATAAATCCCAGACACCTACTTTCAGCTGGCCCTGGCCTCTGTTCAAGAAGGTGCTGAAAAAAGAAAAAAATGAAAAAAAGGAGGGGCTGGGAGCGTGGATCACTGCAATACCTGGCCAGCCTGCAAACAGCCATCAGTCCCTCACCCAGGCTGGCCAGGCACCCCCAGCAGGGACCCTCACCCCTGGGGTCATGGCTGGCCTGCAAACCACCAGACGCCCCTTGCTCAGGCTGCCCCATGCCCCAAGGTAACCCCCACCCTAATCCAGGACACTCTAAAGGGCAAACCAGGTGGCCTCTACCCATGCACCAAGCCTCTAACTATACTAATGAAAGGGTAATATGCTAATTAGACTGGGAGACCTTCCAGGAGACCTTCTGGACAAAGCCATGGTGGTGGGGCTGAGGTAGAGGTGGTTAGAGGCCAAGAGTGATCAGGCTGATGGCGGGGAGGTGAGGTAAGCAGACCAGCAGTGGGGACAGCTGGGTGTGAACAGACTGCCAGTGGGGGTCAGCTGGAGGTGCTCAGGACAGTGGAAAGGGGCAGTTTGGAGTGAGTAGGCTAGCAGGGAGGCAGTTGGGGGTGAACAGGCTGGCAGGCAGAGTGGTTAGGGGCTATCAGGAAGGCAGGCAAGTGAGCAGTTAGGAGCCAGCAGTCCTGGATTGCGAGAGGGATGTCTGACTGCTGGTTTAGGCTTGATCTCTGTAAACTGGCAGTAGGACATCCTTTGAGGGGTCGCAGATTGGAAAGGGTACAGGCCAGGCTAAGGGACATCCTCCCTGGGTATGCACTGGGCCTCTAGTTAGTGTATAAAATGGCAACAATATGTGAATGTTAATTTTGTATAGTGCAACTTTGCCAAATTTATTTATTAAATCTAGTAGTATTTTGGTGGAGTTTTTAAAGTTTTCTATGTACAATATCATGTCATCTGAGAAAAATGAGTTTTTTACTTCCTCCTTTCCAATTTATTTTTATTTTTTCTTCTTATTAATTGCTGTGGCTACGACTTCTTCTTATCAATTGCTGTGGCTAGGTACAATCTATATTAATAATAGAGGAATATGGAAATTGTCCAGGATGCCATCACAGTAACAGTAATGACTGAACAGCAGGCTGCATGGGACGACCAGGCCAGCAGGGGAGTTAGTAAGGGACAACCAAACAACTGAATAGCAAGCTGTGTAGGGTGACCAGATAAGCAGGAGGGGAAGTTGGGGGGTGACCAGGCCGGTGGGGGGGGGCAATAAAGGGTGGGATTGGGCCTACACTGGCAGTTGGACATCCCTCGAGGGGTCCAGGATTAGAGAGGGTGCATACGGGGCTGAGAGGACCCCCCCAAGCATGAATTTTATGCACCAGACCTCTAGTGTCGAATAAGAGTGGCTAGTTTGGCTCAATGAATAGAGTGTCAGCCCTCAGACTGAAGTGTCCAGGTTTGATTCCAGTCAAGGGCATATACTTCAATTGCAGGCTTGATCCCCAGTTCTGGTTGGGTGTGTGTACAGGAGACAACCAATCAATGTGTCTCTCTCATATCAATGTTTCTCTCTCTGTTTTTTACCTTTCTTTCCACATTCTAAAAATCGATGGAAAAATATCCTCGGTGGAGGGTCAACTAACTAAAAAACAAAACAAAACAAATCAATCAAACAGAAAAACAGTGGTGAAAGTAGATATCTCTGTATAGTTCCTTTTCTGAAAAAAAATTCTTTTAGTTTTTGCCAATTGAGTATGTTATTGGCTGTAGGTTTGTTATATATGGCTTTTATTATTGTAAGGTATGATCCATCTATTTCCGCTTTGTTGAGAGTTTTAAATTATAAATAGGTGTTGGATTTTGTCAAATGCTTTTTCTTTGTGTATTGATATGATTTTTATTGGGCATTTGGTTATGTGATGTATCACACTTACTGATTTGTGAATATTGTACCAACCATGAATCCCAGGAGTAAATCCCTCTTGGTCATGGTTTTGATCCCTTTAATATAGGGATGGGGAACATCTGGCCTGCAGGCCATATGAAGAGTGCACAATCATTTGGTCTGACCCTGCCAAGGCATTAGGGATGAGTTAATTAAGTGTTTAACCAAATATAGGAGGCTAACTGATGTTATAAATATCCAAATAGCTCTCAGCAAAGAAAAGGTTCCCCACTCCTGCTTTAAAGTGTGATACATTACATAACCAGTTTGGATCCAGTTTGCAGATTTTAGCATCTGTGTTGATCAAGGATATTGGGCTGTAATTCTGTTTCTTTATAGTGTCTTTCCCTGGTTTTAGAATTAGGATAATGCGGCCTCATAAAAAGATCTTGAACATCTTCCTTCCTCTTGTATTTTTTAAAATAGTTTGAGGAAGATAGGTGTTAGTTCTTTGAATGTTTGGCAAAACTCTCCTGTGAAGCTATCTGACCCAGGACTTTTGTTTTTTGGGAGTTTTTATTTATTTATTTTTTATTACTGCTTCAATTTAATTAGTTGTTATCAGTCTATTCAGGTTTTCTGATTCACCATGATTGTTTTGGAAGACTGAAAGTTTCTACAAATTTGTCCAGGCTGTCCAGTTTATTGGCATGTCCTATATAATAAAGAGGTAATATGCAAATTAACTGTCACTCCAAACACACAAGATGGCTGCCTCCATGTGGTCAAAGATGGCTGCCACAAGATGGCTATTAAAGGAAGGCAGTTGAGGGCAATCAGGCCTACAGGGGAGGGCAGTTGTGGGGGACCAGGCTTACAAGGAGGGCAGTAGGAGGAAACCAGGGCTACGGGGTTGGGGGGGCAGTTAGGGGAGACCAGACCTGCAAGAGAGGAAAATTGGGGGGGGGGGGCGGGACCAGGCTGCAGAGGAGGGCAGTAGGGGGAACCAGGCCTGCAGGGGAGGGCAGTAGGGGAGGACCAGGCATGCAAGAGAGGGCAGTCTGGGGGGACCAGGCCTCAGGAGATGGCAGTTGAGGGGGATCAGGCCTGCAGGGGAGGGGATTTGGGGGTGACAAGTCTGGCAGAGGAGGGCAGTTAGGGGTGACCAGGCTGGCAAGAGAGGGCAGTTAGGGGTGTCTGTGCCAGCAGGAGAGGGCAGTTGGGGGCGATCAGGCTTGCAGGGGGAGGGCAGTTAGGCATTGATCAGGCTGTTAAGTGAGCAGTTAGGGGGTTATCAGGCTGGTAGGTAAAAGTGGTTAGGGGGTGATTAGGCTGGCATGCAGGTGAGCAGTTGGGAGCCAGCAGTCCTGGATTGTGAGAGGTATGTCCTACTGGCCTAAACCAGTAGTCAGACATCTCTTAAGGGGTCCCAGATTGGAGAGGGTGCAGGCTGGGCTGAGGGAACCCTCCACCCCATGCATGAATTTCATGCATTGGGCCTCTAGTACAAGATAAAAGCCCAAGGCCTTCCATGCAGTAGGAGTTGCTGGTAAAATGGACCCCAAGAGTCTCCTCCCAGCCCCTATCTTTTCTATCTCAGCTTCCTGGGCAGTGTTTATTCCCCTTCTTGACTTCCAGGCCCTGAGCTGGGGCAGGTTCTGTCCTCAGCTCAGTGCTCCTGTCTCTTCCCTACATTACCCCCAGAAGGCTTGGCACATCTTGACAACCACTTCCACCGGCAGACTGCCCTCTCTTGCAGGCCTGGTCCTCCCCTACTGCCCTCCTCTGCAGCCTGGTTCCCCTCCCCCCCCCAACCACTTCTCTCTCCAGAAGTTCCCAGAAGCCTGAGATCATCTGGCCACAAAACATAGACACCCAGAGTTCTATTGTTTGACTCAGCCTTTCACATAGGCAATGTGAGGTATAGGCAGGACAGGATGTTTGTAAGGCCTTAAAAAGTGGCAATCATACACCCTTCAGCCAGCTGCTAGTCCCACCTCAGAAGCTTATAGACATTGTAAGAAAGAATGTTTAAATTGATTTATAATACATAGACATAGCCCTTTGTGACATGCCAAATATTCTCACCATTTTTCAAACATAAATTCTTTAATACTCCCTGTAATCTCAGAGAGGGTATGATTTTTATTATTGTCATGTATCAAATGGGGGAAGGGAGGCACAAACAATCCTCCTCCCTGTAAGTACAAATATTAACACCTCACATCTGGGCATGTTTGGGTGGGTGCCTCTGCCCCAAGGTCTCTATGAAGCATATGTATTTCAACTGAGCCTCCACTAGAGACAGATTTTCCCCCGAGGTCACTCCCCTGATTTATGTCAGGATGCAGGTTAGATGGAGGAGAGTTATAGCTCCTGCCTGTTGGCCTGGGAACTCCCTTGGTTGTCTCAAATAAGGCCTCTACATAGGGCAGCTCAAAACATGGGCACTTTCTCTCCCATTTCCATGGATATGACAGACAAACAGACACGGAGACACACAGTTATCTCACTCACACCTGATGAGGTCCTTAGGAAATGGTGTCTAGCATTACTATTGTGCAGAATGGGAGGCTGGGGAGGCCCAGAGAGGCATTAAGGCTTCCCCAGGGCATAAAACTGATAAGAAAAAGGAAGTGTGAACTCAGCTTTCTCCTCTAAGCTGAAGACCTAGGACATTCCTAGGGAGCTGGTGGAGGGTTGTTAGGTATCAGTGTACAGGTATGGAGATGACATGGGTGAGGAAGGTGAATGGTCAACAGCCAGAGAGGGTTTTTGTGTGGCTCTGACTGAAGGAAGGGGCCCAGGTCATGGAACCTTGAGGGGTGACCTCACTTCCTTGGTGACAGACCACCAACAGAAATGAGAAATCTGATAACCAGGGACCCACATTCTAACTCACTTGACTGGAGACAGTCAGGAGAGTAGAATCTTTCTCTGTTGCTTCCCAACTTTCCAAGGCTCTGGGCAGAAGATAACCCAGAGTGAGAGATGTTCCTGTTGCTGTAGACTTTGGTGCAAATGCCACCATGGATGCCTCTTGCCCTCTGGCAAGAGACAGCCTCAGGTAACTGAAGGCAGCCCAGAGCAGGCCCATCCAGGCCAGACTCCAACTGGGACCCCACTTGGCCAGCCCAACACACTCTTTACCCCTCATCCTGCATGTGTGTGTGTATATGTGTGTGTGTATATATATATGTTGGGGCTGATGAGAGAAAGTGGGGGATGAGGGGCACTCATCCTGGGCAGGAACTGGTTGTTGGCGGCTGGAAGCCTGGTGAATCTGTCATGTTCATACCCCAAGTCATGGCTGGCAGGATGGAAATGTAAGTTCTAGGGACCAGGACTCCTCTACATACTTGCTAACCTTGAGCCTTCAAGGTGTCATCTCGTGCCTTCTCTGGCTGGAGGTTTTTGCAGATGCCCCTCTGTGCCTGATCTGGGGGATGGAATTTGTGGTGGGCATTTCCCCTAGCTGACAATGCCCAGGCTGGTCACTGATACCTTCTGGCTTGGTACTGGGCTTTGTCTTTGTAGAGCTCCAATGAGGATGTCGTTGAGGAGCTGGTTGATGGATTTACTTACACTATCAACTGGAATAAAAGACTAGAGCACCAGGCCAGGAACAGTGTCCAGTGGAGGTCTGAGGTGAGAGCTGTCCCACACCCATGACCTGAGATGACTGGGGTGAAACCAGAACCCAAACTCAAATCTGGGGCCTACTCCTAAAGACACCTGTATCTCAAATACTCCCATCCAGGTTTCTGGTAGGGTAGGAATACAGTCTTCATGTATTTGTGGGACTCATAAAGAAAACAAATTCTTGTTATTTTTGCATTTGGCTAGTTTTCATGGTTTAATTTCTTGCCCCAGGTACCCTATGGAGCAGTCAGCTGGGCTGTCCTTGTGCACAGCTTCTCCAAGCCTTACACATCATCACACTTGATAGGTGATTTTATAAAAAAAAAAAAAAGGAAGGAAGGAAACAAAGAAGGAAGGAGAAAGAAAAAAAGGAAGGAAGGAAGGAAGGAAGGAAGGAAGGAAGGAAGGAAGGAAGGAAGGAAGGAAGAAAAGAAAAGAAAGGAAGAGAGAAAAGAAGAAGGGAAGGGAGGAAGGAAGGAAGGAAGGAAGAAAGGAAGGAAGGAAGGAAGGAAGGAAGGAAGGAGAAAGAAAGAAAAAGATGTAGAAGGATTAAGGTATGGGACATATTTCTCTGCAACTTGTCATCTCACAGAGCATGGCAAACCACTGTGGACCAGCCAGGGCAGGAGCTTTGGTTTTATTTATCTCCATATCATCCCATAAATGAGGTAGATTTCCTAAGTGTTTCAGCATTTCAGTGCTGACAGGATTCAATTCTGCTGCTAGTTCTGCAGGACTGGCGGGAAGATCTCCATTATGTCCTAATAGACTGTCTCATCTGCTAGGTATGCTATAACATAGGTTGGCTAGAAGGTTCCCAATGCCTATTGGCTCAGTAACCAGCTTTGTTTTTGCAGAGCTCCAATGAGGATGTCATCAAGGAGCTGGTTCATGGGCCTCACTACATCATCTGCAGGGTCAGGTGCAGGTGCACCAGGTGGACAACACTGGCTAGTGCCAGGCTGAGATGAGAGCTGGCATAGGGGGAACTCCACACCCAGGACCTCAACATGACCAGGGAGTGGCAAGAACCCAGATTCAAATCTGGGGACTGCTCTGCAGCTCCCCCAGGGTGTTTCCACTAGAGTGTCCACAGTTCCATGCACAAAAGAATATGGACCTCCCATTCTCTCTCCAGCTATATTCCTCACACACTCTAGGAGTATTAGAGAATAAAATTATGTTGTTGTCACTGTGATTCTGTGTGTTCTCCCCTCTTCTTCAAAGGATACTGGCCATATTGGATTAAAACTACACTACTGACTCCCCTTAACCTTAATGACTTGCTTAAAGGATCCAACTCAGAGAAAGGCACATTCTGAAGTTCCAGAAGTTCCAAAGTCATGGAATTTGGATGACACAATTTAGACAACAATGTACATACGATTCCCAGCAGGAGACAGATGCCAATGCTGGTGGCAAGACACTCACTTGTAAAATTGTAACAGCTGCAGTCAGATTTCAAATTGAAAGGCTATAGCAGTGATGCTACCAACATCAGTTTTGGGATGATGGCTGCTGCCTCATGCCCAGTCTGGCCCAGAGATCTCTCACTCATTTCAACTTTGACCAATTCAATGCCAGCTTGTCCAAGGCAATCACAGTGTTCCTTGCCTGGCAATTGCCTCCTGGGTATTTTCTCTCACGTGTCAGCTTTTCACCAGCCACACGGACTGGCTCCTTTCTGAGTCATCTGCTCAGACTCCTGCCTGATGATTGGCTTTTCTGGTCCAGAGTCTTCAGGTACTTGCCCCTTTGCTTACTCTAGGATTCCTATCATGAAGGTCTGTGGGAAACTTGTTGTGCTTGACAGCCATTTTGTAGTAAGCTCCAGCCACGTTAGCACTAACCTCGGGCTAGGTTTCTATTACCCCAAACCCTATCTCTTTCCCATAAGCCAGGTGTTTCGCCTTAAGGGCTAGGAATTTTCGCTAACTTCCTCATTCCTCCTTCTCCCTATAAATACCCCGAACTCTTCCTGAATAAATGAGACTTGATCAGAACTTTGTCTTGTCTCCATTCCTTGTGTTTCTTGTCCCTTTCATCCCCACTCCCCTTCTAAGGTCTTCATTGACTTAACCCGCGGGTCGGGACAAAGGTCTCAAACCATCTTTAATGTAATAGGAAGAAATATAAGTGTCTTTTGGAAATCAATGGCTTTCATAGTCCTTGTCTATCCTGTACAACTGGGGAGGGACAAGGTTCCCCAAACCACGTCAGGAGCAGATGAGTGTCAGGCAGCTAATAGGGGATGTCATGCAGGCCTAGCTTTGGAAAACTCTTAGTTCTGACCCACAGGACCTTGAGCAACCACCTGACATCCCTAAGCCTCTGTGTTCTCATCTCTATAAGGGGGATGTTTATTTAGGACTCTTGGGACAATGCTCCTCATACAGACTACTAATAAGAGAGCTCTGTTGCTCCTCAGCTAAAAAAACATGCCTAGAAGTTAACAAGTATATAAATACCCCACACCCCTCTCCACCAAACGTAAGTGGTACATTTAAAATCTAGAACCTCGTTCTTGGGTTCTCTGTCACTCCTCTTGCACACATCCCCGAGGGGCTAGGAGTTCTTGGCTGAGTTCCAGACCTCAGTCCTCCAGATGATTCACTGGGATGCCACTGATAGGATCTCTCCTTGTCCCACCCAGTGTACAGCTGAGTTAACACTTAATCTACGCAAGGCCTGCAAGATGCAAGTGCTCCAGGAAGGCACACTGGGGAAAGTGGCAATGTCGATGGTACCAGCTTTCCCAGGTGGAAACATCTCCACCCTAATATTCAGTCACCTGGCCTTCTCCAGAGCCTAACAGTTCCAGGACCAGCTGTTTATTAGGTGAGCATGTGCCCCCTTCCTCTGCACAGGGGTGACTCTGCCCACTGCTAGCTGTGTGCCTCAGTTTGTCCCTCTGAAAAGTGGGGTGGTAGAGACTACTGTGCGGACAAGCTAGGGCAGGTGCTTACCTGCTTCCTGGGTCTGCAGAAAGGGCTACTGGATGTGCTGTGGTTATTTATAGCAATTATTTCTCTCTACCTCCAGGAAAACTCACCCATCAGAGTCCTGTGTCATTGGTAGGGTTTTATCTTTCCTTTTTATTTAGTTTTGTATTTTTTCTTGGCCTGTGGCATTTCTGAGTTTGCAAAAACACATGGAAAAAAACCAGTCAGCAAACTTGAGAATCCACTTAGCTGATCATGGTCCTTGTCTTTGTGTTGGCAGATTAGGGATTTCTGGGGATAGGAGGAACCCTAGGCCTACTCAGCTATCTGGGACAGTTTTGGTTGGAGTTCATTTATTTGACAATGTGTATTAAGCACCTACTACAAGTCTGCACTTTTGAAGACACTTAACATAACTTGGCCAATGAAGCTGACACAATCCCTGGGCCTCAAGTCTACTCAGTGAATCAGACAGTCATACTGTCCATCATTCACAGGTCTTGTCTGCCATCCATCATATCTGATGCCATCAAGGTCTTTTCCACATCTGGAGGCATGCTTTCTTAAAATGACCAGAGAGACACATCACAGGACCAAGTCAAAAAGTAAGTGGTCTTTAGGTCCAGAAGGAGGGCCTCCTGTATCTACAGGATGGAGACTGTGGATGGGGATGGCCTGGCAGAAGTACTGTGACCTTACATATCTTCTCCCCACTCCCCCATTTTTTATTAATGTATTACATGTGTATATATCTTCCCATTGCCCCACTACCCACTCCTATACATGCCCTCATCCCCCAGTGTCTTGTGTCCATTGGCTATGCTTATATGATACATACAAGTCCTTCAGTTGATCTCTTATCTCTCCCACCTCTCCCTAACTTTCCCACTGTAATTTGACAGTCTGTTTGATGCTTTACTGCTTCTGTATCTATCTTTTGGTTCATCAGTTTATAATGTTCTTTATTATCCATAACTGAGATCCTGTGGTATTTTTCTTTCATTGACTGGCTTATTTCACTTAGCATAATGCTCTCCAGTTTCATCCAGGTTGCTGCAAATGTTAAGAATTTCTTCTTTTTATGGCAGCATAGAATTCCATTGTGTAGATGTACCATGGTTTTCTGATCCATTCTTCTGCTGACAGGTACCTAGGCTGTTTACAAATCTTAGCTATTGTAAATTGTGCTGCAATAAATATAGGGGTGCATATATCCTTTCTGATTGGTGTCTCTAGTTTCTTAGGATATATTACTAGGTGTGAGATTACTGGATCAAATGAAGTTCCATTTTTAGTTTTTTTGAGGAAACTCCATACTGTTCTCCACAGTGTCTGCACCAGTTTGCATTCTCACCTGCGGTGCAGGAGGGTTTTTTTTTTTAATTTCTCCGCATCCTTGCCAACACTTGTTGTTTCTTAATTTATTGACGATTGCCATTCTGACAGGTGTGAGATGGTATCACATTGTTGTTTTGATTTGCATCTTTTGGATAATTAGTAACTTTGGGCATGTTTTTATGTGACACTTGGCCTTCCTTCTGTCTTCTTTCGAAAATATTCTATTTAGGACCATTGCCAATTTTTTATTGGATCATTTATCTTCCTTTTCTTAAGTTGTATAAGTTGGCTGTAGATGTTGGAGAGTAAACCTTTATCAGTGATAACATTTGTAAATATGTTCTCCCATACAGTGGTGGGCTTTCTTTTTGTTTTGTTGATGGTTTCTTTTGCTGTGAAAAGCTTTTTATTTTGATATAGTCACATTTGTTAATTTTCTCTTTAGCTTCCATTGCCCTAGGAGCAGTATCAGTGAAGAAGTTCTTTCGGCATATGTCTGAGATTTTGCTGCCTGTGGATTTTACTAATATTTTTATGGTTTCCCATCTTATGTTTAAGTCCTGTATCCATTTTGAGTTTATTTTTGTGTTTGTTGTAAGTTGATGGTTTACTTTCATTTTTTTTGCATGTATCTATCCAATTTTCCCAACACCATTTATTGAAGAGATTGTCTTGACTCCATTGTATGTTCATGCCTCCTATGTCAAACATTAATTGAGCACAGTGGTTTGGGTGGATATCTGGATTCTCTATTCTATTCCATTGGTCTATATGTCTGCTCTTGTGCCAGTACCAGGCTGTTATGAGAACAGTGGCTCTGTAATACAGCTTGAAATCTGGTATTGAGATATCTCCTATTTTATTGTTCTTTCTCAGGATTGTTGTGGCTCTTGCACATCCCTCACTGAGGATGTGCCTTCAACCAAGGTACATGCCCTTGATAGGAATCGAATCTGGGACCCTTGAGTCTGCAGGCCAACGCTCTATCCACTGAGCCAAACCAGTTAGGGCATAGTATGTACATTTTAAAGATGTTGATTCTCCCAATCCATGATCATGGTATGTTCTTCCATCTGTTTATGTCTTCCTCTATCTCTTTTTCAGTGTCCTGAGTTTTCCACGTATAGGTCTTTTACCTTCTTAGTTAAATTTATTCCCAGGTATTTTAATTTTTTTTGGTGTGATGGTGAAAGGGATTGCTTTTTTAGTCTCTCTTTCTGTAAGTTTACTATTGGTGTATAGAAATGCCATAGATTTATTGGCATTAATTTTGTATACTGCTACATTGCCAAATTCATTTATTTAATTCATTTGTTTTTTTTTATGGAGTCTTTCATTTTTTTACATACAATATCATGTCATCTGCAAATAAGGACAGATTTACTTCTTCTTTTCCAATTTGAATGCCTTTTATTTCTTCTTCTTGTCTAATTGCAAAGGCTAATACTTCTAGTGCCATGTCAAACAGGAGTGGTGGGAGTAGGCATCCCTGTCTTGTTCTTCTCCTTAGGGGAAATTGCTTTAGGTTTTGCCCATTGATTATGATGTTAGCTGTGGGTTTATCATATAGAGCTTTTATTATGTTGTGGTATGAGCCTTCCATTCCCACCTTGTTGAGAGTTTTTATCAATAAAGGGTATTGGATTTTGTCAAATGCTTTTCTTGCATCAATTGATATGACTATGTGATTTTTATCTCTCAATTTATTTATGTGATGTATCATGTTTATTGATTTGCGGATATTGTACCATCTTTGCATTCCTGGGATAAATCCTACTTGGTCAGGAGGGAAGTTGGGAGCAACTGGACCTGGTCATGGTGTATGATCTTTCTGATGTATTGCTGGATCTGATTTGCTAGAATTTTGTTGAGGATTTTGGCCTGTAATTCTCTTTCATTGTGGTGGTTTTTTGTTGTTTTGGTATTAGAGTGATGCTGGCTTCATAGAAGTAACTTGGAAGTATTCCTTCTTGAATTTTTTGGGATAGTCTGAGAAGGATAGATTTTAATTCTTCCTTGAATGTTTGGTAAAACTCCCCCATGAAGCCATCTGGCCCCAAGCTTTTGTTTGCTAGAAGCTTTTTGATGACTGCTTCAATTTCTTCCATAGTTATTGGCCTATTGAGAAGTTTAGATTCTTCCTGATTGAGTTTTGGAAGGTTATATTTTTCTAGGAATATGTCCATTTCCTCTAGGTTGTCCAGTTTGTTGGAATAGCATTTTTAAACAATCCTTTGTATTTCAGTGTGGTTTGTTGTTATTTCTCCTTTTTTATTTCTGATTTTGTTTATTTGGATCGTCTTTCTTTGCTTCTTAGTGAGTCTGGCCAGAGTTCATCCATCTTGTTTATCCTTCCAAAGAACCAGCTCTTGGTTTTGTTGATCTTTGTTTCTTTGGTCTTTTATCTCTGCTCTGATCTTTATTATTTCCTTTCTTCTGCTTACACTAGGCTTTTCTTGTTGCTCTATTTTTAACTCTTTGAATTGCAGGTTTAAGTAATTTATTACCATTGTTACTTGTTTTTTGCAGTAGGCTTGTAGAGCTACAAACTTCCCTTTCAAGACTGCTTTCACTGTGTCCCATAAATTTTGCATTGTTTTGTTTTCATTGTCATTTGTTGTCATGATGTTTTTTATTTCTTCCTTGATCTCTCTGGTAACCCAGTCACTTATTAATAGCATGCTGTTTAGTTTCCATGTGTTTGATTTTTTTGGATTGTTTTTATTGTATTTGATTTCCAGTTTTAAGCCACTGTGATCTGAGAAGATGCTTATATGATTTCTATCTTTTTGAATGTGACGAGACTTTGCCTATGACCCAACATATGGTCTATCTTTGAAAATGACCCATGTGCACTTGAGAAGAATGTATATCTGTGGCTTTGGGGTGAAATGTTCTGAAGATGTCAATTAATTCCATCTAGTCTAGTGAATCATTTAGAATTGATGTTTCTTTGCTGATTTTTTGTTTAGAGGATTTGTCCAGTGGTGAGAGTTGGGTATTAAAGTCTTCTATTATTGTATTGCTGTCAATCTCTCCCTCGATATCCTCCAGGAGTTTTTTTTTTATGTATTTGGGTGCCCCTGTATAGTTTGCATGTATTTTTACCAGAGTTATTTCTTCTTGTTGGATTGTTTCCTTTAGTATTATGAAGTGGTCTTCTTTATCTCTTGTTATGTCCTTCACTTTTAGATGTAATTTGTCCAATATGAGTATTGCTACCCAGCTTTTTTTTTCATTTCCATTTGCCTGAAACACCTCTTTCCATCCCTTCAGCTCAGTTAGTGTGCGTCTTTTTTTTCTGAGGTGGGTTTCTTGTAGGCAGCAGATGTATGGGTCATGTTTTCTTATCCAATCCATTACCCTATGTCTTTTGATTGTGGCAGTTAATCCACTTACATTTAAAGTTATTAATGATATGTACTTATTTGTTTGTCATCATATTTTTATTAATTTTTATTAATTTTTTATATATATCTTCCCATTGCCCCCCCTCCCTCCCAGGTATACCCCGACCCCCCAGTGTCTGTGATCATTGGTTATGCTTATATGCATGCATACAAGTCCTTTGATTGATCACTTATCTACCTCACCTAACTTTAATCTTTCTGCTATAATTTCACAGTCTGTTTGATGCTTTATGATTTTTGTCCTCCTGAGAATTATCAGTCTACTCCCTTTCTGTGCTCCTGATTCTATTATATTCACCAGTTTATTCTGCTGATCAAATTTTTAATTCACTTAATTTTTAGATTCACTTGTTGATAGATATGTATTTGTTGTTCATAATTTTTTGTCTTTTACCTTTTTCTTCTTCCTCTTCTAAAAGAGTACCTTTCAGCATTTCATATAATACTGGTTTGGAGTTGATGAACTCCTTTAGCTTTTTCTTCTCTGTGAAGCTCTTTATCTGCCCTTCAATTCTGAATGATAGCTTTGCTGGATAGATTATTCTTGGTTGTAGGTTCTTGCTGTTCATCACGTTGTATATTTCTTGCCACTCCCGTCTGGCCTGCATCGTTTCTGTTGAGAAATCAGCTGACAGTCGTATGGGTGCTCCCTTGTAAGTAATGAACTGTTTTTCTCTTGCTGCTTTTAATATTCTCTCTTTGTCTTTTGCTCTTGGTATTTTAATTATGATGTGTCTTGGTGTGGTCCTCTTTGGATTCCTTTTATTTGGGGTTCTGTGTGCTTCCTGGACTTGTAAGTCTATTTCTTTTACCAGATGTGGGAAGTTTTCAGTCATTATTTCTTTAAATAGGTTTTCAGTATATTGCTTTCTCTCTTCTTCTGGCACCCCCACCATTCTGATGTTGGTACGCTTGAAGCTGTTCCAGAGGCTCCTTACATTATCTTCACATTTTTGGATTCTTTTCTCTTCTTGCTTTTCCAGTTGGATGTTTTCTGCTTCTTTATATTTCAAATTTTTGACTTGATCCTTGCCTTTCTCTAGTCTGCTGTTAGGACTCTGTATAATAGTTTTTATTTCAGTCAGTGTATGTTTAATTTCTAGTTGATCTTTTTTCATCTTTAGTTTGACCTTTTCCATCTCTAGTTGAATCTTTTGCATCTCTAGTTGGTCCTTTTTCATCTCCTCTTGGGTCTCACTAAATTTATCCAACTTTTCTCGCATATTCTTGAAAAACCTTATAAGCATGGTTTTGAACTCTATATCCAGTCGTTTTTTTTCTCCATTTCTTTTGTTTGTAATCCCTTCCCTTGTTTCGGCATTTTCACTATGCCGGGGAAACTTCTGCGTTGAATTCAGCTTTACGATACCAGACGTGCAAAGCCGCAGAAGCCTCTGTTGAGCTTGGGAGGGGTGGAGTCTCAGGGCTTAAGGGACTGCCTTGCCTTCCAGTCGCCCCCGCCCTCCACGGCCCCTGAGTCTCACGTGACTGGGTAATGGCTGAAGCGGTCCTTTTGCGCGCATGCCCGCAGTGCCTCTAACCGATGACTTTCTGGCTCCCCTGCACACCAGGACCACACGAGTCTAGGTCTCCAGGGTTTCGTCTGAAACAGGGGTTTAGTGAAGTTAGAAGTGGCACAGTTGGGAGGGTCTGTCTCTCACCCACTCGTGAAAGCCAGCAGCACAATCAGCAGTCTGTCCTGCGCGCAGTGCAGTGCGAGCCACCAGGCCTTTGATCTTTTGCGATTCTCCCTTCTGGAACCCCAGTTATGTAGATGTTGTTTTGTTTGTGTTGTCCCCAAGTTCCCTTAGGCTCTCCTCTTGCTTTAAATTTTTTTTCTAGGAGCTGCTCTACTTGTGTATTTTCCCCTATCTTGTCTGGTAGCTCACTGATGTAGTCTTCTGCTTCTTCCAGTCTACTCTGGATGATTTCTATTGAGTTTCTTACAACAGCGATGCTATTTTTTCATTTCTTCATGGTTCTTCTTTATTTCCTCTTGGTTCTTACTCATATTGTAGAATTTATCTTCCATTCTTTTCAGCCATCTTATGACCATTTCTCTGAACTCTTTCTCTGGCAGGTTGCTTGCCTCCATTTTGTTTACTTTCTTTTCTGGTGATGCCTGCTTTTCCTACATATGTGGGGCTGTTTCTTTGTCTGCCCAGGGTTTCTCTTCTCCAGGTGTCTGGTTATGTAGTTCTGTCTCTTCTGTGTTGATTTAAAGGCAGAAAATACAACACAACCAGGTATAATGCACAAGGCACTGAACACAATGCATTCATGATATCAATAGCCACAAATAAAGGTGACCACCAGAGAGAGACAAATCAGGGGATAGTAGAGAAAGAAGAAAAGCGAAAAAAGAAAAAAAAAGAAAGGAGTGCCAAAATGAAATTAGGAGGAAACAAACAAACAAAAGTAAGAGAGAAAAGAAAGATAATAAGAAAGAGAAGGGAACAAACTATATACATGGGGAGAAAATTCCAATAGAACAGCCACTAATCCCTACAAATGCCAGCAACAGGTACCTAGATATTAATACAAACTACAAACAAGAACAAATATCAATAGATGTGAGGGAAAACAGAAGCAGTAAACAAACAAAACAAAGCAAACAAAAAACAAAACAAACAAACAAAAACAGAATAACAAAACAATCTCACAAAAAAGCATAAAAAATTGATATAATCAACATTCAAGCAAACAACAACAAAAGGACACAGAGAAAAACAATTTTTAGAAAGTGAAGACAGAGAAGAGAGAGGTGTGTATGGATTTGGGGCAGAGATTGGAAATTAGATATATAAGTAGGGTGAAATTTTAACAGGGGATAAAAAGAAAGAATAGGGGAAATCTAAAATAGAAAAAGGGTAAGAGAAACAAGGCAACAGAAAGGGAAATGTTAGGAAGAGAGTCATGGCATAAAGGTATAGTTGAGATAGAGTAAAATGATGCTAAATCAAAGATGAAAATAGGAGTAACACACTAATCCCAAAGTAAAATAAAGAGAAAATATAATGATACTTTTTTAAACAAAAAGGTAAAATAGTAATAGCAATAATACTGATTGAAAATAAAAATATAATAATTAAAATGGTAAAATCAAGTGAGGAAAAAAGAAAAAAATTAGTTTCTTAAGTAAAAGATGAAAAAAATAAAAATAAGTAAATAAAATATAAAAAATATAATATGCAGTAATGAAGGTCATTCAATTCCTCTATTGTTCTGTTTGGCATGCCTGTTTCCTAGTCAGCACAGTATTGCAGTTCCCTGTGTTCCACTGCTCTTCAATATTGTAAGCCAGTTCTTATTTTTAAGGAGGCAATGTGTCTTAATTTCTTTATTTGTGGTTAAACAAGAGTCAATTTGTGACTCAGCCCCTGGGAGGCCGTGTTTCTGGATTGACCTCTGAGGCTATAGGTCCGCTCTAGCCTGTGCTTAGATCCTGCTTTCCCTGTGGCACTCAATACCAGTGTGTGAGTCTGCACAGTCCTCCTTTCCCCCTCATGTCCAAGCAACCAGCACATTTTTAAAACTCCCAGGCTTAGACACTGGGGGGTGAGGGCATGCATGGGAGTGGGGTGGGACAATGGGAAGATATATACAGATGTAATAGATTAATTTAAAAAATAGAAAAAAACCCCACCTCCCTGGCTGTCCTTCTGCATCCGATCAAATGGGTTGCTTTTTAGAAATCCCCTCTCTTAGCAGCTCTGAGGAGCTCCTTCCACATCCACAGACCATGCCAGCTCCAACAGCCACGGATTTCTCTAGGTGCAGTCTTCCCCTGGTCCTCCAGCTCCCCTAGTGAATGTGTTTCTCTGTCCTGTAGGACCAGAGACCTTACCTTATCCCAAGCAAATCTGACCTTTCTGTACTGGAGTGTAGAGCTCTTCCGAATCTGCTTGTTTGAGCCAATTGGAGACTGGTGTTCTGGGGTTTTCAGCTTTTCAGTGGGTGCCATAGTTGTAGATTTTCAGGCTTCCAATAACATACATTTTCCCCTTCAAGATGGCGCTATCTCCGCATCTGAGCTGGTGACTCTGGGAGGGAACCAAACAACAGTGGGGGCTGCCTGGTCAGGGGAGCCCCCTCCAGCAGTCCCCCACCTTCTCCCAGAATATAGCTTAGCTGTCCCTTAACTTGCCAACGAACACTCCCAGTGCAACCCTCAGCTGTTCTTTCTGTCTGCTCTGGGATAAGCCTCGGGACACATCTATCTATTCCACCACCATTTTTTTTCTTGTATTTACAACTTTATTGTTTCATATATGCAAATTTATATTTTTGTTATATTTGTTAGCTTTCATATTAAAATATGTCAAAAATCCTTAATTATTAATGTCAGAGGCATTGGGTTTTGTTGTTGTTCAAGATAATAATCCCAATAGATTTCATATATATTTTCCTCTAAATCAGCGGTTCTCAACCTCTGGTTTGCGACCCCTTTGGGCGTCGAACAACACTTTCACAGGGGTCTCCTAAGACCATTGGAAAACACAGATACGATTCATAACAGTTGCAAAATTACAGTTACGAAGTAGCAACAAAAATAATTTTATGGTTGGGGGTCACCACAACATGAGGAACTGTATTAAAGGGTTGCGGCATTAGAAAGGTTGAGAACCACTGCTCTAAATGGATAGCTCCTCATTCCTAGCACCAATGTTTGTGAAAGGGGTAAGGCCCTTCACTGTCACACAGGAGAACACACACTCTATGTCTTTGATCTCACATATTTCTCCTTCTTTCAATTAGTGGAAAGTTGTTTGTTCATTGATCTAGGTGCTCACGTTTACTCTAAAAGGCAATGCCTTGCATGGTTTTCCCTTGAGTTCAGAAGGTGTTTGCTTGTAAGTGTCACAAAAATACAGGGAAGATACTCACTCCAAACAGCTAGAATGGGAAGATGGGACCCTTTGTTATGGAAGAGTCTGGGAGCAATGCTACTAAAGTGAGGAGAAATGATGATGAATGCCAATTACTCTCCCGAAAGCCCTTCTAAATCAAAGGTTTACTGAGTACCTGTGTGTGCTGGACATCAAGTCTACATCAGTGTTCCTGGGTCAGAGCAGTGGTTCTCAACAGGGAACACTTTTTAAAAATAATATATGTTATTGATTTTTTACAGAGAGGAAGAGAGAGGAATAGAGTGTTAGAAACATCGATGAGAGAGAAACATTGATCAGCTGCCTCCTGCACACCTCCTGCTGGGGATGTGCCGGCAACCAAGGTACGTGCCCTTGACTGGAATCAAACGGGGGATCTTTCAGTCCACAGGCTGACGCACTATCCACTGAGTCAAACTGGTTTTGGTCAGGGGACACTTTTTTTGATGTTTTGTTTTTAAATTTTATCATTTTTTTATTAATTTATCTTTATAGTTGAAAGTAATACAGATGTACATTCCCTCCTCCCGCCTCCCTTAATTCCTTCTAGTCCACCCTTCTTCCCTGGCCCCTTCATCATACTATTATCTGTGTCTGTGGGTTTTGCATCTATGCATATAAATTCTTTGGTAAATCTCTTCCCATCCACCCATCTCTACCTTCCCTCTGAGATTCATCAGTCTGTTCCATGCTTCTATGTCCCTGCATCTATTTTGTTCACCAGTTTTTCTTGTTCTTTAGATTTCACATATGAGTGAGATCATGTGATACTTGTCTTTCAGACTAGCTTATTTCACTTAGCATGATACTCCCATGTCCCTCCATGTTTCTCAAAGGGTAAGAGATCCTTCTTTTATATTGCTTCATAGTATTTTATGGTGTAAATGTACTAGAGGGTTTTTTTTAACACTCATCTTTCTAATGGACCCTTTGGCTATTTCTAGATCTCAGCTATTGTAAATTGTACTACCATGAACATAGGGGTGAATATATTTTTTCTGATTGGTGTTTTGGGTTTCTTAGAATATGTTCCTAGAAGTGGGATCACTGGGTCAAATGGGACTTCCACTGTTAATTTTTTGAGGAAATTTCATACTGTTTTCCATAATGGCTGCATTCCCACCAGCAGTGTTTTCCTTTTCTCCACATCCTCACCAACACTTGTCATCTGTTGATGTGTTGATGATAGCCATTCCAACAGGTATGAGGTAAAGCTTCATAATTTTTTAATTTGCATTTCTCTGATGATTACTGACTTTGAGCATTTTTTCATATGTCTACTTTGGAGAAGTGTCCATTTAGGCCCTTTGCCATTTTTAAGTGGATTGTTTATCTTCCTTTTGTTAAGTTGTATGAGTTCCTTATATATTTTGAATATTATCCCTTTATCAGACATATCATTGCCAAATATGTTCTCCTATACAGTGGGCTCCCTTTTCATGTTGTTGATGGTTTCTTTTGCTTTGTAGAAGCATTTTATTTCTATGTATTCTCACTTCTTTATTTTTTCCTTAGTTTCCCTTGCCCGAGATGTTTAAGCAAACATGTTGCTATGAGAAATGTCTGAGACTTTGCGCCTATGGTTTCTTCTAGGATTTTTATGGCTTCATGACATACATTTAAGTCTTTTATCATTCTTTTGTATGTTGTAAGTTGGTGATCTGGTGTCATTTTTTTGCATGTACCAATCCAATTTTTTCAACACCATTTATTGAAGGCACTATCTTGACTCTTCATTGCATGCTCTTGCCTCTTTTGTCAAATATTAATTGAGCGTAATGGCTTAGATCAATTTGTGGAGTCTCTGTTCCATTATTCTATATGCCCTTTCTTGTGCCAGTATCAGGCTGTTTTGATTACAGTGGCTTGGTAATATAGTGTGATATATGGTATTGTGATCACTCCAATTTTGTTCTTTTTTTAAGATTCTTTTCTTTTATTATTAATTTTTTATACATATCTCCCCATTGCTCCCCCTCCCTCCCAGGCATAACCCAACCCCCCAGTGTCTATGTTCATTGGTTATGATTATATGCATGCATACACGTCCTTTGATTGATCTCTTATCTACCTCACCTAACTTTAATGTTCCTGCTGTAATTTCACAGTCTGTTTGAAGCTTTACTGCCAGTGTGTCTATCCTTTTGTTCATCACTTTATAATGTTCTTAGTTATCCACCAATGAGTGAGATCATGTGATGCTTCTCCTTCATTGACTGGCTTATTTCACTAAGCATAAGGCTCTCCAGTTCCAACCAGGTTGCTGCAAATGGTAAGAATTCCTTCTTTTTAATGGCAGCATAGAATTCCATTGTGTAGATGTACCACAGTTTTCTGATCCACTCATCTGCTGACGGGCACCTAGGCTGTTTCCAAATTGTAGCTATTATAAATTGTGCTGCTATGAACATAGGGGTGCATAAATCCTTTCTGATTGGTAATTCCTTAGGATAAATTCATAAGAGTGGGATTACAGGGTCAAATGGGAGATTCATTTTTAGTTTTTTGAGGAAACTCCATATTGTTCTGCACAGTGGCTGCACCAGTCTGCATTCCCACCAACAGTGCACAAGGGTTTCTTTTTCTCCACATCCTCACCAACTCTTGTCGTTAGTTGATTTGTTGATGATTGCTATTCTGACAGGTGTAAGATGGTATCGCATTGTCGTTTTGATTTGCATCTCTCGGATGATTAATGACTTTGAACATGTTATAATGTGTCTCTTGGCTTTCCTTCTGTCGTCTTTTGAAAAAGTTCTATTTAGGTCCGTTGCCCATTTTTTTAATTGGATCGTTTATTTTCCTTTTATTAAGTTGTATAAGTTGGCTGTAGATTTTGGAGATTAAACCTTTATCAGTGATAACATTTGCAAATATGTTCTCCCATACAGTGATCTTTCCTGTTTTGTTGATGGTTTCTTTTGCTGTGCAAAAGCTTTTTATTTTGATGTAGTCCCATTTGTTTGTTTTTTTTTTTTTTTAGCTTCCATTGCCTTTGGAGCAGTATCAGTGAAGAAGTTCTTTCAGCATATATCTGAGATTGTGCTGCCTGTGGATTCCTCCAGTATTTTTATGGTTTCCCTTCTAATGTTTAAGTCCTGTATCCATTTTGAGTTTATTTTTGTATTTGGTGTAAGTTGGTGGTCCAGTTTCATTTTTTTGCATGTATCTGTCCAATTTTCCCAACACCATTTATTGAAGAGGCTATGTTGGCTCCATTGAATGTTCATGCCTCCTTTGTCAAATATTAGTTGAGCATAGTGGTTTGTGTGGATATCTGGGTTCTCTGTTCTATTCCATTGGTCTATATGTCTGTTCTTGTGCCAGTACCAGGCTGTTTTGAGAACAGTTGCTTTGTAATATAGCTTGAAATCTGGAATGAGATCCCACCTACTTTTTCTTCTTTCTCAGAATTGCTGTAGCTATCCGTGGTCTTTTTTTGTTCCAGATAAATCTATGAAGAATTCTTTCTAGGTCTTTGAAACGTGTTGTTGGTATTTTAATGGGTAGTGAGTTGAATCTGAAGATTGCTTTGGGTAGTATGGACATTTTAATGATGTTGATTTTCCAAATCCATGAGCATGGTATGCTCTTCCATCTGTTAACATTTTCCTCTATCTCTTTTTTCAGTGTCCTGTAGTTTTCTGCATGTAGGTCTTTTACCTCTTTAGTTAAGTTTATTCCTAGGTATCTTTATTTTTTTGGTGCGATGGTAAATGGGATTGCTTTTGTAGTTTCTCTTTCTGTAATTTCACTATTAGTGTATAGAAATGCCGCAGACTTCTTAGCATTAATTTTGTATCCTGCTACGTTGCTAAATTCATTAATTAAGTCAATTAGTTTTGGAATGGAGTCCTTTGGGTTTTTTAAGTGCAATATCATGTCATCTGCAAACAACTTTACTTCTTCTTTTCCAATTTGGATGCCTTTTATGTCTTCTTCTTGTCTACTTGCAATGGCTAATACTTCCAGTACTATGTCGAACAGGAGAGGTGAGAGTGGGCATCCCTGTCTTGTTCCTGTTCTTAGGGGAAATGGTTTTAGTTTTTGCCCATTGAGTATGATGTTAGCTGTGGGTTTATCATATATAGCTTTTATGATGTTGATGTATGCTCCTTCTATTCCCGCTTTCTGAGAGTTTTTATCAAGAAAGGGTGCTGGATTTTGTAAAATGCTTTTTCTGCATCAATTGATATGACTATGTGATATTTATCTCTCAATTTGTTTATGTGATGTATCACATTTATTGATTTGTGGATAATGTACAATCCCTGCATTTCTGGGATGAATCCCGCTTGGTCATGGTGTATAATCTTTCTGATGTACTGCTGAATCCGATTTGCTAATATTTTGTTGAGGATTTTGGCATCTATGTTCATGAGAGATATTGGCCTATAATTCTCTTTCATTGCGTTGTCTTTATCCGGTTTTTGAGTGGATCAGAAAACTGTGTTACATGTGTACAAGGGAATTCTATGCTGCCATTAAAAAAGGAACTCTTACCATTTGCAGCAACCTGGATGGAACTGGAGAGCCTTATGCTTAGTGAAATAAGCCAGTCAATGAAGGAGAAGCACCACATGATCTCACTCATTTTTCGATAATAAAAACATTGTAAACTGATGAACAAAAGGATAGAAACAGGGGCAGTAAAGCATCAAACAGACTGTGAAATTACAGCAGGAAGATTAAGGAGAGGTGGGGTAGATAAGAGATCAATCAAAGGACTTGTATCTATGCATATAAGCATAACCAATGAACATAGACACTGGGGGATTGGGGTATGCCTGGGAGGGAGGGGGGACAATGGGGAGAGATATATATATATATATGTAACACACACACACACACACACACACACACACACACACACAAAGCAGTTACATGAAACAAACAGGTAGAGGCTGCTTCAGCTAACAATTTTTCAAAAAAAATCTACATAACTAGTGGTTTGTGGATTTTCAAGTAATTTTATTTGATTTCCACATTATTATTATATCAATTTCATGCCCAATAAAATGAACTAAAGCAAATGGTTTATCTTAACCAATTTACTAGCCCTGACTTCTGTAGCCTTAATCAAGGAAAGATGACTGTTAAAGACAATCAGTATTATTACTTTGCTAGTAAAATTACAAAATGTATTGTAGAATTCAATACATACTTAGATAAAGTCAGGAGATAGCCCCTAAAAAAAAAAAAAGAAATGCGCGCCATTTTCCACTTTTGGGACATATTTGACAGGGTTTTAAGCTGGAATCCCTCTGCAAAAGCTGCAAAAAAAAAAAAAACCCAAAAAACAAAAACCCAGAACTGGTCTTTATTTTTTAAGAAAAATGGCGTAAAGGAACCAAAAGGAGAAGATTTTGTCTTATTAATCAAGGTTTTCAGCTAAATGCAAATTAAATTGGGAGAAAATAAAATTTCTCTAATCAGGAATTCAAAATATGTTGTTTATTGGTCTAATTAAAAAAGAATTATGTAATTTCCATCTGAAAACACTTTAATATAAAAAACAGTTTAAAGATATAATTGATATCTTAAGATAATTATAAAAATATTCTAATTTTTAAATCATATATGAATATATATATTTGATGTTTTTTTCCATGTTAAAATTTTAAGGCTTTAACAGAGATGATTCTTGGAAAGCTCCATGGGCCCGGAGTAATACAAGCAATTTGTTCTCTTCTTAAAGGAAATCTTTTGAAATTTAACCTAATATACTTGAAATTGCATGGAAAACTTTATCAAATAAGAATTAATAACTATATTTTAAATATTGTGAAGGTTTTGTCCTCTAAGGACACAAGGTAGCACTCTAGGGAGAGGCGTAAACACTCAGCCTCTGAGAGATCCAATCTCTTGGTGTCCTAGATGTCAGAGAGGTGACCATTGGGCCAGACAGTGTAAATCAAAATTTCATAGAAATGGGCAGCCTCTAGATCAACCGCCGGGAAATGGCCAGAGGGGTGCCCCCCAGCCTTGTTATTCAGGATAAATGTTAAATGAAAAGATCCTGAATCTGGTTTATGGAAGGGACCCGATCCATTATTAACCTTTGGGAGAGGGTATGCTTTTATATTACCAGAAAATTTTTCCAAACCCGTGTGGATTCCTGCTAGAAATATTAAACTGCAACAGGGATACAAGAGAGAAACTAGGCAGACTAATAAGGACCTTGTGCCTGGAGCCACACTATGCAGCTGCAGACAATCAGCTACCTCAGCCACAGAGAGCAACGACTCCAAGCAATCCACTGAAGAAGAGGAGCAGGAGGAGGACAAGAGAACAACAAACAGCCTGAAGGCCATCAAGAGCATGGTAAAGAGGACGGTACAGATGCCTAAGAACGTATTTCTTGCAATACCAACAGTTACCAGCTGTATGATAATATTACCTGGGGCACATGGAGAAGTATTTGGGACTTATATTCCTGACCCTTCATGGGTAAGAACCCTTAGGTGTGCTGATTCCCCTGCCTCTTGTAGTCTCTAAGAAGGGCAAAATTAAATAACTAAATATTTCTTAAAATTCCAACATTAGAATTTAAAATGACAAAAAGCCCATAGCCGCCTGTATTCTTAAGCTAGAGGCGGGGCAACATTTGTGGCTTGTGAATCAGACATAAACATTTACTAAATTTGCTTTGTTTTTTAAATGAAGTTACCTACTTTAATTAATAAATTAGCTTTTTAAATAAAAATCAAGGTTTTCAGCTAAAAAAGCCAGTCTTTGTAAGCAATTTGATTAAGTATTCTAATAATGTAACTAAGACCTTGTCTATACAAAAAGAAATTGATAGCCAGTTTGAAATTGACTTGCCATGACCTAGAACAAAAGAATATCCGTACATGATATTATTCTACAATGTCATTATAATTTTTTGACAAATATCCCAAACAAACCTACAATCTAATTCTTGAATATTTGGTAACAATTTTAAAAAGTAACGTGAAAGGAATTAAGGCAGTGAGAAGGCACTTGAGCATTCTATATTGGCTTTTCTTGCTCTTTTTGCCAAGAGGGACCCTCCCACAGCTGTTGCCTGAGCTTTCTGTTCATGTTGAGGTTGAAGCCTCGTGTTGGCTGGTACCATGAATCAGTCTCTCACCCAGTGGTGTGAGCTGGGCCCTCCCTGGAGAAGAAACCTGGGTTCCCCAAGATATGTGATCAGTGCTGGGACCCTGCCAGCAGGCAAGGGGATCCCAAGCAAGGCAGGTACTGGGCGTGGAGGCCACAAGGGCATCAGCTACCAAGGAGACGGAACTGAACCTCACATCACCCTGCTTGGCCCCGGAGGATGGCTGGTTAGCCGGTGACGGGTAAGATTCCTCAGAGGAGAAACAACCTAAAACAGGCACAGTCGCAGAGGGGACATCAGGAGAAAACTTGGGGATCAACAGAAGTGAGGCACAAATCCTCACCCCCCAACATTGCAGGGGCTTGAACCTTTGCCCCTTCTGAGGGAAGTCTCCTGCGCCATGGCTGCTTCACTTCCCATGCCTAGCTCCAATCGGGACCCAGGTGACAACAGAGATTTGGCCCAGCTCAGTTCGGAACACAGATGACAGACAAAGATTTGTTACAGCTCAGATCAGGACCCAGCAACAGACAAACTTGGCCGACAGCTGCCCTATACTGTATTCTAAATCCAGCCTACCACCAGGAATGCTCAGGGCCTACTCAAGAATGCAAATAATCCTTTCTACTACTATTTACAGGATAAAACTAAGATTGTTGTTAGAATATTAAATTTGACAATAAAATAGTAGTTAACTTTTCAAATTAATTTATTTGGTTAATTGAAATAAGTGAATAGTCAAGAAAATTTAATTGTACTGGAAAAAAGTTGTTCCTAAAGTATTAACTAAAATTTCTATTGGTAGTTCATTGCATGGTAAAATTACTTAACATGCAATAAACATAAAGCAGTCATATTTGCATTATAAAAATTTTCCAAAAGCCTCCTAATAATTAAATAAAAAAGGGGGGGATACTACAGTAATATTATATAAGGAAAAGTATCCTGTAAGCAAATTACATCTAGAAAAATATTTTTTTACTTAACAGCAAAACACCCATGAAAAACATACATAGTATTAAAATAAGCCAAAGAAAAATTATTTGGGCAAAAATAAAAAGGATCCAAAGTCAAATTTATAGAAAAAATTCCTTTACTAACTTTTGGTTGAGAATGTTTATATATTTTCAGAAAAACAACTCCAAGACCATGTGAATTCCTACAACAGAGAATGCTCCAGCTATGAAGACGAGAGGAGAACCAGAGATGGAAGATGCTGATGACACCTTGCCATCCTAGCAGTCAGCAGCTGTGCGTAGCTGCAGGTTTCCCAGGACCAAACCAGAGAGGGTAGGACCTGCATTGCCACCATTTGTCCACCATCCAGAACTGAAATATCATTGCTAACATGTACACTCAAAAAATGTTGGACATTGAAACTGGGACTCAAAGGACTGTTGGCCCAGAGAGAAACTTACTACAGACTTACTCATTTACCTCTTAGCATTGCCATTGTTGCTTGTCTTATTTTTTGTTCTTAATGTTTATTTCTAGTCTGCAGATGCAAGATTTTTTAAAGAAAAGAAAACGGGGAAGATGTCCGGAAACCAAACATTGTTCTCACTAAATGGATGTAAACAGGAAACCAGAAGGCTGGTCAACCTTAATTGCTCTGATAGGTCAGAGCTAATCACTCATTGTTTAGTTGAAAACATTGTTAGCTGAAACAGCCTCTACCTGTTTGTTTCATGTTAATTTCTGTTTTGTTATTTCCTGCCTAAAGGCTAGGGGTGTGTCCCAAAGCCTTAATAAAAGGGAGAAAAAGGCCAGAGCAAGTGGTAGTCCTTTCCACTAGAGCAGCAGTTCTCAACCTGTGGGTCGCCTAAGACCATCAGAAAACACAGATATTTACATTACGATTCACAACAGTAGCAAAGAAAATAATTTTATGGTTGGGGGTCACCACAATATGAGGAACTGTATTAAAGGGTCCCGGCATCAGGAAGGTTGAGAACCACTGCACTAGAGGAAGGCTCCCATCTGGCCCCCCAATATCGCCAAATTAATGTTTTCTAGTGTCTCATTTAGTTTGCGTGCGACCTCCTTCAGAACCCGAAACCTGAACCGGGAACCCTGAACCACGCAGGACATGGAAAGAGGTTCCCACACACAGGAAGCATCATGCCCATGAGGTCTACATGAGTGATGATGCTCCTGGGTGGTTCAGGCACAACCCACACAGCCACACACAGTAGCTCAATCCTGGGGCCGTCTGAGGGCTCTCAGTTCAACCAGAAGCACATCCGGGATCCTGATGAATGACCCACAGGAGTGTGCAGACATCTGTTGCTAACAGGCCTCCCTCTTGCAGTGATAGGAAAAGTAGGGGTCTGTGTTTGAGTGATAACCTCATGTAGGTGGAGAGCTGACTGGCTTGCCTGGGCATGATTTCCTTCTGCTCCCTGGCAGGTGAGGTCAGGTAGACTGTCAGTGCTTGCTCCCTTCTCTATCTGCTCTCCTAAAATCTGTGTGCTTATTTTAGGCCCTAACATATGCCTACATTGTGCCCTCTCACCTGCTCCCTTACACAACCTCATCTCTTTTTCCTGGGAGGGGAGTTCCTGCCTCACCCTATACCCCTTTACTGATTTTATGCACATAGATTCTGTTCCTCCTCTTTACCCTTTAATCATTTTTTTTATCATCACACCCTATGTCCCATGATCAAGATTCATATTTGGAAATTTAAAAGCAGAACAATAACTGCATCTCACTCTCTGAATTCCTTCTGTAATGCAGTGGTCTGGCTGATGAAACAGTCAGAAACAGGAAAGAACCAAAAGAATATACCAGGAGGTTGTCTGTCGTTTACATATGTGTTCCTTGGCTAAGTGTTAACTCTCCTCCCCCCTGCCCCTGCACTGTGAGCTCCTGAGGGTGCAGCTAGATCAACCTGTTCTCTGCGGTTTAAATGGCTCCTAGCACAGTGCCCAACACAAATAGATACAGAGTAAATCTTTGTTGTATGAATGAAGATTTTTCATTTTTGAGAACATTGCTTATATCAATTAGGATTACTCTCAGCTGTATGTAACAGAACAGTTCCTCAGAGGCTTAGCCACACAGAGGTACCCAGGATGGAGTTACACAGGTGGCCACCAGGGCACTGCACTGCTTTCCTGCTGTTTTTTGCAGGATACATTTGTGCTCAGTCTTTCAAGGTAGTTGTGCCACTGGACAAAGAGCAAGATCAAGGGGCAAAACCAGATGAATTTGTACCTCTTTTTGGTGTTGTTAACCCTCACTCAAAGCTATTTTTTCATTGATTTTTAGAGAGAGTGGAAGGGAGGGAGACAGAGAGAGAGAGAAACGTTAGTGTGAGAGAGAGAGAGAGAGAGAGAGACAGTGATTGGGTGCCTCCTGTCCGTGCCCTAGATTGAGCCTGCAGCAAGATCTGTGCCCTTAACTGGAATCAGACCCAGAACCCTTCAGTCTGAAGGCCAACACTCTATCCACTGAACAAAATCTGCTAGAGTGAATTTGTACGTCTTATTGAGAAAAATAGCTTTCCCAGAGCTTTGCCAGTATCTCAGAGACAACTGTGCAGCAGGAGTGGAAATTGAGTTTGTGAGTCTGGGATGTCATTGGACATAGTGTCTGGATCATCTCCATGTCTGCCACAGCTGTGAAGGGCTTCCTAACAGTGATCATGACTGTTCGTTTAGTGTACTCTTTTTAAATTTATATAAAATTATTTCTTTATATTATTTAATAACAAAAATTAATTTTTGCAAACCTAATTTCTAGCATCGTATTTTTGAGAATATTGTTAGATAAGAACTAAAGTTCCTTTTATTAAAAGAAGAGACCTGGAAATACTTTCAACAATGTCTTAAAAATACCACCACCACTCTTTTCGCAGTGGTGCTCATGAAAGAAACCAGATTGATTGCATTTGTTCAGAAATTTAGAATTTAGATCAAGCAAGAATGAAGCAGATGATGAGTGAGCCTTTGAGAAAACATCCAGTGAGTACACTCCTATTCATCTCCACTGAAGACTTACTTTCACATGTTCAGAGCCTAGTTTATGTCAATTAGGTTACTTTCAGCTGCATGTAACAGAATAGTTCCTCAAGAGGCTTAATCATCCTCTGACTCTGAACAATCCCTAGGCACCAGCCAAGTCCCAGGTGGCCAGATCCCAAGTGACCATGTCCCAGGTGCTTCATACGTGCACAGCTGCATTTGTTTCAATGAACTTGTTGAAGTGCAGCAGGCGCTGGAGCATAGAAGCGCTCCAGTTAGCAAGGTCTGAGCTCTCATGGAGCTGGCATTCTAGTGGCAGGTGGCAGAAAATCAACAAACATACAATAGGAAAATAACACCCTTTAAAAAGGAAAATGTGTATGAAGGAAAGAAAACAAGGCAATGGGTTAGTGTATAGGAGCCCTTTAGAGTCAGTGGTCAGGGAAGCCTTGCTATGTTCAAGGGAGAAGAAGGAGCCGGCAGTGGGGAGAGGAGCGGAGAGGGTCTGAGGCAGAAAGGACAGCCAGAAGAAAGCATTGACGCACAACACAGCAACTTAGTGGTGTCAGAAGAGAACACAGCTAGTGTGCTGAGATATGAAGGGACTGTGGTGCAAGATCACAAGGGATCAGACCATGTGGGGCCTGCAGGCCAGTGGAGTTTGGACTTCATCCTAAGTGAAATGAGAGGTTACTGAAGTTTGGTCAATGATGTAAAACCTCTCATGATTGCTGTACATATAACTTAAGGCTGGAGCAGTGGTGTAGGCATGGGACTTGGTGTGTGAGTTACAGTGACAGTGGTGGAGTAGGTTTGGAAGGTAGAGCCATGGTATTTACTGTAACCCTACCTGGGATGGAGCAGGGAAAAAGAATTAAGGGGGGATGAGAAATGAGACACCACATTGTACCCTAGTAGGCAGTCTGGGCTGCCCTAAACAAGTGCCACAGACTGGTGGGCTTAAACAGCAGATATTTATTTCTCTGGAGGATGGAAGTCCAAGGTCAAGGTGTCAGCAGGTTTGGTGTCTCCTGGGGCCTCTCTCTCTCCTGGGTTTGAATATGACTGCGTCCTCTTTGATCTTCCCTCTGTGCACAGGCGTCCTTTATGTCTCTCTCTCATTGTGTTTAAATTCCCTTTTCTTATAAGCACAGCAGTCAGATTGGATTAGGACCCAAGGGCCCCTACCACTTCCATTTAACTTAATCATCTCTGTGACAACTTTGTTTCCAGATGCAGTCACATTCTGGGGTGTGGGGGTTAAGACTACAACATTAATTTTGAGGGGACATGACTTATCTGGTAATAATATCTGAGAAGCAGATCCCCAGGTAATTCAGGAAAAGAGCTGATTATAGAACATAGAGGCGTGCCAGAAAAGTTCAAGATGCCACCAAGGTAAAGACTGCATTACAAATAAAATCCATAGTCTGAGATACTCTGTTGGTCATAACAGTGTCACCAGGGTTAACAATATCAGCAAAGAAATTAAAAGGAGAGACTAAGGGGTAGGAAGAGGAGGAAGGAATAGAAATGTTTTGAAATGAGTGATTGTTTTGCTGAGTGAGAAACATTATCATGTGCAACTATATTTACTCAGACATGAACTTTTGCTCTAGAATATAAGAAATTTCATGATTACAGATGAGCTTTGATGATAACAAAATTGCTCATTGTCTGGAGTGGAGGATGGATAGAATTGACTTGTGATCTGAGACTGTGCAGGGAGTTGGTGAAGAAGAAAGAACTGGCTCCATGTCACAACTGGCAGCTACTTCCTTAGTGCTTCAAAATAATGGCAATTCCAGTACAAGACCTCCTCACAATGAAAATACTTCATTGTTTCACCCAATAACATAAATTTTGTGTGATTATTCAGACATCATTTGTTTATGATTAAATGTTTAAACAATGCAGGGAATATAAAAGAAAGTGAAATAATCTGAAATTTCACTCCTTGTGATAATCACTATTGATAGCTTTTAATGCCCATTTCTTCATGCTTTGCTTTTTGCATATTTATGCACATCTATAATTCATAATATGCAAGCAAGCTATTCTCTCTGTGTGTGTATGTGTGTGTAAACACATGTATGAGAGCATGTGTGTATGTGTTGGGGAGTATGTGTGTGACAGTGTGTGTGAGTGTGATTGTGTATGTGTGAGTATGTGAGAGCATGTGTGTGTTGGAGAGTATGTGTGTGAGAGTATATGTAAGCATGTGTGTGTGCTGGAGGGTGTGTGTGAGTGTGTGTGTGAGAGAGCATGTGTGTGTGTTGGAATATTGTGTGTGAGAGTGTATGTGAGTGTTTATGAAAGCGTGTGTGTGTGAGAGTTTGTGTGTGTGTTGGAGAGTATGTGTGTGAGAGCTTGTATGTATGTGAGCATGTGAGTGTGTGTGTGAGAGAAAGCATGTGTGCATATAGGAGAATTTGTATGTCATAGTGTGTGAGTGTGCACACCTTTCTCCCCTCTCTCTGTCCTCTGGGAAATGTGTTAGCTGCCTGGTTTGTATCCTTTCTTTTCTCCATTCATATACCAATAACTACTTGTATCTACGCTAAAAAACAAGTACAACTTTAAAATTAATGAGGGTTTACAAAAATGTGATCACAAATGAATGTGTCTGTATATGCGCATCCCAACTTTCCTCGTGTTTCTTTCTCACTTACTGCTTGCTATTCTTTGTGAGTGTTCTGCCTTGCTATCTGAACTCAGTTTCTGTGCCTGTTGAGATGCTGTAGTTTGGTGTCTTTACATCCCAATGTGAGCATCAGATCCTGCTATCAGCATTGCCGTGGCTCTCCCAGTTCCTCCTTCTTCCACAACTTCTTTGTGGAGAGGCTGGTGGAGTCCTGGCTGGTGTACAGGTGATGTGATTGGGTGCTCCATTAGCAACACCCAATTATAAATCCATTAGCAACAGATTTTTCTTGGCGTCCGTTAATTCTGTTTAATTGTCAGCGAGTCAGAGGGGGTTTCTACACATTGCCATTATTAATTACACAATATAACTGGAAATATCCCATGTTGTATAGAATAGATAATATACAATATTAGCTATACTAATACAATGTCATGAAATCTTAACTCCAAAGGGCAAAGTAGATATTTCTATTTGTATATAACACACACTAAACATGTTGCAACCATAAGTATAGATTAAATAAGAGTTATTGGAAATATATTACACTGTTAGAGTTTAATGGAAACTTGTTAAGATTTTACTTAAGTTATTATATGAAGAGCGAAGTTATGAAATTATGCGAAATAAGAAGTGGCAGAACTATCAAGCAGATTAGCTGATGATGAGCATTTATTAGTGCTTGGCCCAGCTGGCATTCCGCCATCAGCTGACTTAAGCACCCTGGTAGATGAGGGCCAGATTCCAGAGACCATTGCACCCTGCAGGCACATTCCTCATCCTCCCTGCAGGGACTCAGCCCTAATGCCCAAAGGACCGCCCAGGGATTGGGAAGGAGTTTGTGGTAGCTGTGGAACTGCAAATGCGACACTGAGTGGTGAATGGGTCTGGGTTTGGCTCCTACTGGAGGAATGGTGCAACAACAGTCACCAGAATCCAGCGCTCTCCAGGGAACTGGCTGGCTGCTGGCTGCTGGCTGCTGGCTGCTGCCTGTGCTTGGCCCTACTGTTGTTACTACTTCCAAGAGTATGCAGAGAAAAATAATCTTTTGTTGCTTAAAATAATGAGCTTTTGCTGATGGAATGTTTCAATGATGACAAAACTTTAGCAGCTAAATATTGGCCTGGCATGTGCATGTGTGTGCATCTGTGTGTTCATGTGTGCACATGGTTCTGACCTTATTTTAGCAATTTAAATACAGGTCAGATTCATAGTTTCCTACTGTGTGCAAGACTGGGCAATTGGGCAATTTAGTTGAATATAACCTAGGTCTTCCCTCTGTGGAAGAGACAGATGGACTTTCTGTGGAGAATGAAGAATACTGGGTGGTGCCCTAGCATTTTGGCTAGTGAATAGAGCATTTGTTGACTGTCTGAAGGGCCCTGGGTTAGATTCCAGTTAAGGACATGTACCTCAAAGGCACACACCTCAGTTGCAAGCTTCATCCATGGCCCTGATTGGAGCACATGTGGGAGCCAATAAAGATACATGGATGTTTCTCTCTGTCTCTCCCTCTCTCTTCCACTCTCTTTAAAAAACAATGGTGGATTGGGGAATACCGGGTGGTTCAGGTCAGGAAGTCAGTCTATAAGAGTGAAATGACCTCTACTTGGGAACTGTGGGGTATGCAGGCTCATCCTCACTCTCTTGTCATCCATCATTAAGTCTAAGCAGGTCCTTTAGGCCCTCTGGAACTTATAAAGTCAGAATTTTATCAATGTAACAGGACTTGATTGACTGGCTGACTTCAAAAACCCTTTCCAGATAGAAAACAGTGACTCAGAGGTGAAATGACAGGAGAGTTATTACCGTCATCATCAGATTCATATACACAAAATCCATTAAATGTGAAAGCATTTGCATATTATGTAATAAGCAAGGAAATCCAGTAAGTCCCAGAACTGAGATTATGGCTAGGGTATAAATTCAACACCCTACATAATGCTCTTTAGTGATTATCGACCACACAGGTCACTGCTCTGATCATGTATTCATTAATAAAACATTTTTGAGTTCATGCTCTTGGAGAAGGTTGCAAGATGCTGTGGATGGACAGACAGAATTTGCCCTCCCAGCATGGTTTCTAAATCTCATTTAGAAATAAGAACATACTGGGACTGTGTGGGAGAGCCCCGTTCTGTCGGTGGTGGGCGAAGAGTATGCTTCAGGGCTTCAGGGTGAGGCGGGGATTCGGTGGGTGGGGGTTTGGGAGCATCACCTTATCAAGCAGTGGCCCAGGCCGCCCCCCACCTCACCCACTCCACCCCATGAACACTGGAGGTAGGCTGGAACAGCATTAAGCAGAGAGCACTGCAAGCTGGCGGAGCTCCCCAGATCTGGGGCATCACTAGATGCAGGGCAGGCTGGAGAGGCCCTGGCCGGTGGCAGAGCCTGCAGAAGCCCCGTGCTGGAGTTCGCCCTCATGGTATTACCCCAGGTGCCCAACTCTCCAAGGGCCTTTGCTTTGGGAGCTCACTATAAGGGACAGTGACCTGAGTATCTGACACACTGCTGAGAACTGACCTGCAGAGTTCCACACCTTCTTGTTCAACCAACGAACCACAGGCGGGTGGACATGCAGCACTTTGTGCTCTTACTCTTTGCTAAGTCTCATCTGGAAAAAGGAGGCTAAGGCCACAAGACTTTCCGTGTACCCTTCCCCAGGGCCATGATTATTACAGGAGTTATCACTTTATTTGGGGCCTAATTGCCTGTTCTGGCCCTTGAATGCTCTCTGCCCACTTGTTTGGATTGGTGTCTAAATATTGCCTACTGCAGATAATAACACTGAGCTAATGCTTAAAAATAATAAAATAAAACCAAAATTGGAATATATTCCTTCCACAATAGAAATGTTACAAAAGCTTGTTGGGTTCCAGAGCTAATCCAGAGAAGCTGTCGTATTTTGGGGACTAAAGAAATGAGAGTTCTAACAAATCAATTTGCCCAGAAGTTGATCTCTGCTGACACTGTCTCCCTATTCTCCTGGAAATCCTTGTGGTATGGATTATTTGCTTTGTAAAATGTAATAGGATGTTTTCAACACTGAAGCTCTGGCCATGGGACTAAGAATGAAGTCCATCTCTGGGTACATGTGGTAATTTCTCATTAGGTGAGTGACCAAGTGCAAAAGAGCAATAAGGAACAGTGAAATAAGGTACAGTGGAGGAATTGAAATGCAGGGAAATGCTCTAAAACATGAAGTATAAAGAGTAAGACATTGAAGGGATTTGGAAAGCACCTATTCATTTAGCCAGGAGGTGAAAAGATGCAGTTACTGAGGAAATAAGATGTTTGGACTCAAGTCACTCGTCTTTTCAACAGAACATGGGAGCCACATGACCATTTACATTTTTATTTTGTTTTGTTAATTTCACCCAGGAATATTTTTTCCTTTGTTTTTCAGAGGGAGTGTAAGAGAGGGAAAGAATGAGGGAGGGGGGGGAAGAGAGAGAGAGAGAGAGAGAGAGAGAGAGAGAGAGAGAGAGAGAAATAGCAATATGAGAAACTCATCCACTGGTTGACTCCTGCAAGCACCTCTACTGACAGGGTGGGGAGTGATCCTGCAACCCAGGTACATGCCCTTGACAGGGAAAATAACCCAGACCTTTCTATGTGTGGACCGATGCTCTGACCACTGGGAATACCAACCAGGGCTCATTTCTATGTTTGAATACACAACTGGTAGAGTCATCAAATCTTATTAGATTAGTCTAAGACTATTGGGAGTTATAATTGTCAGTTTTTATGTACTGTGTGAAGTCTTACAAACCATATGTTTTTGTCTCTTTTATGTTTGGTTGTAGAAGACTTATCATATGGTTAATTTGACCCTCCAGCAAAGTAATGAAATGAGTTGATTTCTGGATGGTTGAAACCTTTTAAGAGGCCATATGTATATGTGCTTCTGCATGGATACAGATGAACAAAATGGGAAAAAGTAAATGCTTTGTTTTAAGATTGGAATGCTGGCTTTATATTATCCTGATTCTTCAACAAGCAAGAGACTGTGATTTGAATAACTGCTGATCAGCTTAGGTAATAAGCCTTGTGACTACTTATCTTACATCTCATGCTTCCAAAACAGAAGTAAACAGCAGTGCTGCATAGGATTGTAATCAAGAGCCAAGGAATCTGGTAAAAATGAAAATAAATGACTAAATCTAACAACAACATAATTTTATATTCTCAACTGACATTTGGAGAAACGTGTGAAGCAAATTTCTTTAAACTTTTGTAGAATTGTAAAAATATTATTGACAGCCTGTTGTTATAAATATTGGCTATTTGATGACATAAACCCAGGTTTTGCTGTGTGTATATTTTTTGGGAATTGAATGGGGAATTGGTTAAAACTTAGTGGTCTCTAAGATCTTGAAACAAAATGTTATATTTTGTGCTCTTTTTTTTTTACTTGAGATATAGTTGACATATAACATTATATAGGTTTAAGCTGTACAGTGTGTTAATTTGATATATTTATCCTATATAATAAAGAAGTAAT
This sequence comes from Lasiurus cinereus, assembly GCA_011751065.1. Classification (NCBI taxonomy): domain Eukaryota; kingdom Metazoa; phylum Chordata; class Mammalia; order Chiroptera; family Vespertilionidae; genus Lasiurus; species Lasiurus cinereus. Next base: position 53,979 of record JAAGEH010000237.1, read on the forward strand.
ATGCAAATTGACCCTCCTGCCCTCACAAGATGGTTGCCTACAACCAGGCCAGCAGGGAAGTTATTGAGGGATGACCAAACGACTGAACAAACAAGCTGCATGGGGCAGCCTGGCAGGATTGGGGGAGGGGCAGTTGGGGGTGACCAGGCCAGCAGAGGGGGGTAGTTGGAGGTGACCAGGCTGGCAGGGGGAGCAGTAAGAAGCAACCAAGCTGGCAGGGGGGGCAGTTAGGGGTGACCAGGCCAGCAGGGGTTGCAGGTGGGGGGGTGACCAGGCTGGCGGGGGGGGTGGGAGGTGGCAGCTGGGGACAATTAGGCTGGCAGGGGATGCTGTGAAGGGCAACTGGACTGGTGGGGAGCCATTGAGGGTGAACAGGCCAGCAGGGGGGGTGGTTAGGGGTCATCAGGCTGGTGGGGGGCAATTAGGAATGACCAGACAGGCAGGTAGGTGAGCAATTAGGAACCAGCAGTCTAGGATTGTGAGAGGAATGTCTGACTCTCTGGGATCGGGCCTAAACCGGCAGTCAGAAACCCTTAAGGAGTCTCAGATTGGAGAGGGTACAGGCTGGACTGAGGGACCCCCTCATGTATAAATTTTGTGCAATGTGCCTCAAGTATATTATAATACAATTATTATTGTAGCATTAGCTAACTCCTTCATCATATCACATAATTATTATTTCTTTTTTGTGTTGAGAACAGTTAAGATCTAGTTTCTGAGCATCTTTGAACTCTGTAGTATAGTGTTGTTGCCTGTACTCACTATGCTGTGCATCAGATGTTTGAGGTTTATTTATCGACTAGTTGCAAGGTTTTTTTTAATGTTGCATTCTTACAAGTAGTACATAAGGCCTATATATCTTATTCTTCAGGAGTTTTGTTTATCAAATAATACTTATTATTTATTTTTACATTTTCCCAAACATTTTTATTTTGAAATTTTATTTGTGAGATAGACACTTGAAAGAAAAAAAATAATTTAATTGATGCTCAACAGAGAATCTGCTTTCTGTTAACACAGAACTTTTCTTAATTTCTTTGGTATTTGATTTTCCTTCTTGCTTAAAGTGGCTCTAATTAAGCTACATCTTTAGTGGGAGATGTTCTTACAGTACACGATGCATGGGAGTGTACTTGTGTTAGGGCAGTCTCTTTGGCTGGTGGTAGGGTAAACAGTTATTGAATGATGCACATCAGATTATGCCAATAGTGAAATATTTGGTTTTTATCTGTTAAATTGTCACCACTTTTCCTTGTAACATGTTAAATGTTTAACATATCTTAGAACTAAAACTGTTAAACTGTGGTCCTTGAAGCCTAAAATTTTACATATTCTTACTAGAGGCCTGGTGCAAGAAATTTGTGCATGGGGGTTGGTGGTGTCCCTCAGCTCAGCCTGAGGATCATGCCTAAATGGGTGGTTGGACATCCCTCTCACAATCCAGGACTGCTGGCTCCCAACGCCTTCCCCTGTAGGCCTGGTCCCCCCAAACTGCCTTCCCCTGCTGGCCTGTTCTCCCCCAGTTGCCTTCCCCTGCAGGCCTGGTACCCCCCAACTACCCTCCTCTGCTGGCTTGGTCACACCTAACTTCCCACAACAGCTCTCCTCTCCAGGTCATCTTGTGGTGGCCATCTTGTGTCCACATGGGGACAGCCATCTTTGACCACATAGGGGCAGCCATCTTGTGTCTTGGGGTGAAGGTCATTTTGCATATTACTCTTTTATTAGATAGGATTTTTTTGGGAGGAGAGAGAGAGGTGCAAGTGCATATGTTCTGGTCAAAAAAGATTATCTCCAGCTCCTCTATCTACCCACCCTTCACCATGTTCTTGAATCCAAACACCACACCCATCAATCCTTCTAGGGGTAAGCATTGCCCTGCATTTTGTGGCAATTTTTGTCTGATTTTATTTGTAACTGAAATGATTTATACTAATAAAAAGGTAATAGGCTAATTAGACTGGATAGATCAGATGTCTTCTGGATGTTCTTCCTGACAAAGCCAGGAGCATAGCCAGCCTGCAAACCCTTGGTAGCCCCAAGCCCAGGCTTGCCCCTCCTCTCAGCGAGAACTCCCACCTGATCAGGGAAGTGGTCAGCCTGTAAATCCATGGCAAACTCTCATCCAGGCAGGGCCCCCCACTCTGATCAAGAGTGGGGCCGATCTGCAAACCCTGTGGCCCCTCACCCTGGCAGGCCCTGCCTCCCAATGGGGCCTCCTATCCCAACCCAGGATCCACTTCAGGGCAGGCCAACTGGCTCCCACCTGTGCAACAGGCCTTTATCCTATATAATAAAAGGGTAACATGCAAATTATTTTGCGTATTGATCAGAACAACCAGAACAACTGCTGGTCTAGTCATTATGAGACACAATGACTACCTCTTGGTCCCTTCCCCTGGCCATCAGGCACCAATCACCTGATGGTGAATGGGGAACTGGGGGTGGGTGGTGGCGGGAGGTGGGGCTGGCTGTGGGCAGCTGGGGAAGATGGTCCTGATCACAGGCTAGGCCTAGGGACCATACCCATGCATGAATTTCATGCACCAGGCCTCTAGTCTATAATTATCTACAATAATCTATAATAATAAAAGCATAATATGCTAATTAGACCAGACAGACAAACGACTTCCAGACAACTTTCCAAACAAAGTCAGGGCTGTGAGGGCCAAATGAATTTTGTGCATCGGATCTCTAGTGTGTATATATATATATATATATATATATATACACACACACATATATACTAGACACACACACACACACATGTATATATGTTAGAGGCCCAGTTCACAAAATTTGTGTATAGAAGGGGGATTCCCTCACCTCAGCCTGCACCCTCTCCAATTGGGGATCCCTTGTAGGATGTCTGACTGCCATTTTAGTCAGAGGGATGACATCCCTCTCACAATCTGGGACCACTGGCTCCTAATTGCTCACCTGCCTGCCTGCTTGATTGCCCCTAACTGCTTCTGCCTGCCAGCCTGATCACCCCTAACTGCCCTCTCCTGCAGGCCTGATGTCATGCCTAACTGCCCTCCTCTGCTGGCCAATTTGGTTCTGATTGGTCAGTTCTTATGCCAGCATCAAAAGCTCCACCTCCTAGGCAGCCATTGGCTCCCCACAGCACCCAGATTTGGTT
>JAAGEH010000237.1:57130-104325 GCA_011751065.1 Lasiurus cinereus
CCACCTCCTAGGCAGCCATTGGCTCCCCACAGCACCCAGATTTGGTTCTCATTGGTCAGTTCCTATGCCAATCAGCATAAAAAGCTCTGCCTCCTATACAGCCACTGGCTCCCCATAATACCCACCTTTGTTTCTCATTGGTCAGTTCCTATGCCAGTCAGTGTCAGAAGCTCTGCTTCCTAGGCAGCCATTGATTCTCCACAGCACCCACTTTTAGTTCTGATTGGTTGGTTCCTATGCCAGTCAGCATTTCCAGGCCTATCTCTGGGCCTGATCAAAGAGGTGGGGCTTAATAGCAGCCCCCATGATGCTGGGAGAGAAAGAAAAGTCAGGCTGTTGGCAAAGATCAGAAAAAAAGAGGGAAAGAAAGAGAGGGGTAAGTACACTGATCAACAGCTTCCACTGAGGCTGCAGATCAGGCCCTGACTCACTTTCTGGGTCTCAGCCACCTGAGCAGTCAGTGTTGGGTCCCCAGGCTGCAGCTGGGCAACCCAGCACTGACTTCTGGATGGTGTGTGTTTGGTCGCAGGCTCAGCCCCTTCCCAAGCCCCAGGCTTTAGGCTTGGGAAGCACCCCCTCCCCTATCCTCACCCCCACTCTCCTTCTCTCCCTTCTGATCACAGGCTCGGCTCCTCCAATGGCTGACTGGGAGTGACCTGGGTGCCAAGGAGGTTCCCAGGACCCAGGAATGTATGCAAATTAACCACCATCTTTGTTGAGTTAATTTGCATACTTGCTCTGATTGGCTATAGGCATAGAGGAGGTATGGCCAATTTACATGTTTATTATTAGGTTAAAAAATATATATGTATAGACTTGGGCCTCTATATACACACACACACTAGAGGCCCAATGCACAAAATTCATGTGTGTGTGGGGCGAGTCCCACAGCCCAGCCTGCACCCTCTTGCAATCTAGAACCCCTCTTACAATTGGGACCCCTTGCTCCTAACCACCCACCTGCTTGCTCCTTACTGCTTGGCTTGACATTCCTTAGTGGTGCCACAGAGGCAGGAGAGGCTCCCACCACTGCCGCTGCACTTGCCAGCCATGAGCCTGTCTTCTGACTGAGCATTGCTTCAGCTGTGGGAGTGCACTGACTATCAGGGGGCAGCTCCTGAATTGAGCATCTTCCCCCTAGTGGTGCATATCATAGTGACTGGTAGATCTGGTTGTTCCACCATAATGGTCGCTGGGCTTTTATTTTATACTAGAGGCCTGTTGTACAAAATTTGTGCATGGGAGGGGATTTCCCCTCAGCCCAGCCTGCACCCTTTCCAATCTGGGATCCCTTGGGGGATGTCCAACTGCCAATCTAGCCTGCATCCTCTCACAATCCTGCACTGCTGGCTCCTAATCACTCACCTGCCTGCCTTCCTGGTCACCCTAACTGCTCCCTGGCCCTGCTGATGGCCTGATCACTGCTCACTGCCTCTGTATGCTGGCTTGATTGCCCCTATCTGCCCCCTTTGCTGGCCTGCTTGCCCCTAACTGCCCCCTCGCTGCCAGCCAGGTCACCCCCAACTTCTCCCTCCCTGCTGGCCTGATCACCCTAACTCCCCTTTTCCCCCTGCCATCCTGGTTGTCCCTCACTAACCACCCTGCTGAAATGGTTGCTCTGTACAGCCTGCTTGTTCCATCATTTGGTTATCCCTCTGGCCAGCCCTGGGCGACTGGACAGTGCCATCCAAGGCTTGCCTGCACCTCAGGCTGGCCCTGGGTGGCTGGGGGACTGAGGGAACTGGGGGACTCCAGAGGCAGGCACATGGAGCTTCCAGGCCTGCCCATTCTGCACACCTACTGCCCTGGCAGGGCTGAGGGGACTGGGCGCTGCCATCTTGTGGCTGTGGGTGCCACCATCTTTGTGAGGGTGTGAGGGTCAATTAGCATATTCCCTCTTTATTAGATAGGACTAATGGCCCAGTGTACAAAATTCATGCATAGAGGGGGTTTGTCCCTCATCCTGGCTTGCACTCTCTCCATTCTGGGATCCCTCTTGCTATCTGGAACCACTAGCTCCTAACCACTCACCTACCTGCCTGCCTGATTGCCCCTAATCACTCTGCCTGCCAGCCTGCTCAACCCCAACTGTCCCCCCTTTTGTCCCCAACTATCCTCCCTGCTGGCCTGATTGCTCCCAACTGTCCTCCTGCCAGTCTGCTTACCTCCAACTGCCTCCCCACTGCTGGCCTGCTCACCCCTAACTGCTCTTCTCTGCCAGCTTTATTGCCCCTATCTGGCCCCCACTGCCAGCTTGCTTGCCCCAAACTGCCCCTCTCCCTGTTGCCCTGGTCCTCCCTGCCAGCCTGCTCATTCCCAACTGCCCCCTTGCTGACCTGGTCACCCCCAACTGTCCTTCCATCCTGGCCTGATTGCTCCTAAACACCTCTGCCTTGGCCCTGCCATCATGGCTTTGTCTGGAAGGATGTCCGGAGGTCTCCTGGTCTAATTAGCATATTACCCTTTTATTAGTATAGATTACAGGCCCAATGTATGAAATTCATACCAGGGGCTCTGAGGGCTGAGGTGGCAGCCCCAGAAGGACGTCTGGAAGGACGTTGGTCTAATTAGAATATTATGCTTTTAATATATAATGATATATAACTATATCTATAGTTGGTATACAATAGTTTACTAACATAGCAATTCTACACTTCAGGTGTACAACATTGATTCTACTTTTATATATCTTACTTTGTGATTATCACACAAAGTCTAGTACCCATCAGTCATTGTGCAAATTATCACACCACTACTGACTGTATTCTGAGTTACCTTTTCACCTATCCCTTCTGGAAATCATCAATTTGTTTTTTGTTTCCATGAATCTGTTTTTGTTTTGTTTCTTTTGTTCATCTGTATTGATTTTTTAAAAGTCACATCCCATCTAATGAAGAAAGAATATGCTAATTGACCATCACACCATCACAAAGATGGAGATGCCCACAGCCAATAAGGATGTAATATGTTAATTGACTGCCACACCATCAAAGATGGCGACACCCACAGTCACAGGATGATGGCGCCCAGTCCCCTCAGCCCTGCCAGGGTAACAGATGCGTGGTGCAGCTGCGCCCACCTTCAGGCAGGTCCGGCCACTCGGGGCCCTTGCCTCCAGAGTCCCCCAGTCCCCTCAGCCCCCCAGCCACCCAGGGTTGTCCTGAGGTGCAGGCAAGCCTCAGATGGCAGCTGCCCAGCACCCATATGTAGGCAAGCCTTGGATGGCATCTGCCCAGCCACCCAGGGCTGCCTGAGGATAAGGTAACCAGGACCAGCCAAGGCTTGCACTGCTGGCAGTGGCAGCAGCAGAGATCTGATGTGGGCATAATTTTCCTCTGATCACTGGGTTACCTCCTGCCCCCAAAAGCTCCTGGACTGTGAGAGGGAGCAGGCCAGGCTGAGGGACCCCCCCTTCTAGTGCATGAATTTTCATGTACCAGGTCTCTAGTATAAGCATAATCATAACATATTTGTCTTTCTCTGTTTGACATTTCACTTAGCATAATATCTTTTAGACCATTCATATTTTCACAAAGGCAAAATTTCATTCTTTATTTATGGGCAAGTAATATTCTATTGTATATTTGTACCACTTTTCTATCAATGAACACTTAGGTTGCTTTCATATCTTGGCTACTGTAAATAATGCTGCAATAAAGATAGGGGTGCATACATCTTTTTGAGTTAATGTTTGCTTTATTTGGATAAACACCCAGAAGTAGAATTGCTGGGTTATATGATAGTTCTATTTTTAGTATTTTGAAGACTCTCTATATTGTTTTTTTATAGTGGTTGTACTAATTTGAAGTCTCAACAATAGTGCATGAGGGTTCCTTTTTCCTTACATCCTTCTTAACACTTGTTATTTGTTGACTTTTTGATAATAGCCATCCTGACAGGTGTGAAGTGGTATCTCACTGTGGTTTTGATTTGCATTTCCCTGATAGTTAGTGATGTTGAACATCTGTTCATATGTCTGTTGGCCATCTGTGTATTTTCTTCATAGTAAAGTCTTTTCATGTCTTCTGCCCATTTTTTGATTTGCTTATTTATTGTTTTGTTATTGAGTTGTATGAGTTTCTTACATATTTAGATATCAATCCATTGTCGGATATTTCACTTTTGAATGTCTTCTCTCATTTAATATGTTGTCTTTTTGTTTGTGCTTTTTTTGCTGTACAGAAGCTTTTTAGTTTAATGAAGTTTATTTTCACCTTAATTTTCCTTTGAAGGGACATGTCCAAAAAATATTACTCAGACAGCTGTCAAGTAAGTTGATGCCTATCTTCTAGGAGTTTTATGGTTTTAGGTCTTACATTCCAATCTTTAACCCACTTTGAGTTCATTTTTGTATATGGTTTAAGAGTGTGGTCCTGTGTTATTTATTTTTGCATGTATTTGTTCAGTTGTTAAAGGAACAGTCATTTTTCCATTGTATATTCTTGCCTCCTTGTCCCTAAATTAATTGACCATGTAAGTAAGTGTTTATTTCTGTGCTCTCTATTCTGTTCCATGGATCAATGTGTCTGTTTTTGTGCCAGTTTCATACTATGTTGATTAATATAGCTTTGTAGTATAGTTTGAAATTAGGGAGCATTATCCCTCTAACTCTGTTTTAAACAAAATATTTCTTTGCCTTTTTTGAAACTTTATATAAGTGGACACATACTGGATGTATCTTGCTTATTTTAATCAACCTTTTATAGCAAGTTTTCCCATGTGTTGCATGTAGCTGTTGTTTCTTACATTTTTTTACTCTATGAGTTCCCTTATGTGTGTTTTCTGCAACTTGTTGTTTTTTCTGTAGGTGAACATTGGTGTTATTTTAAGCTTTTGGCTATTATGAACCCTCCTGCTATGAATGTTTTTGTACATATCTCCAAGTGACATTGCAAAAACTTATTTAGGGCATACACCTTGGAGTGAACTTGATGGATCATAAGGCATTTTCTTTTCTTTTCTTTTCTTTTTATATATAATGAATACAACTTTAATTCAAATAAATAATAAGGCATTTTCATGTAAACCTTACATTTGGCGAAGATTATAGGTACATTTTTTTTACCTTTTCTAGATTTGTAGAAACTGTGTTGACACTAATCTGGCTAAGGTTTGTTCAGACACCCACAGGCTAGCTGGTGGTGGGCTTGGCTATGACAGGGTAATTGGAAAAGCTCTGTTTCACAGGTGTCCCTTTCTTCTCTCATCTCCAGTGGACTGGATAGTGAACATCTTTTCATTAAACAAAAAGTACTATTAAATAGCACGAGTTTAGAGCCTATTAGAAAAGCTTCCTAAGAACGGATCTATACAGAGCTTATGTTTATGTCTTGTACATTGATAATTCTCAATAAACATTTACTAAGTTGAAATAAATTATAAAAACTACATAAAACAGATCTAATAATCTAAGCCCACTGCTCTTTGTTCTACTTAGTTATGGGGAGTTTTGTTCTAGTAAATTCCCTTTAGCAAGTCATCATATAATCAATCACATGGCACATTTATATGTTTTTCTATTTATAATTAATAAACAAAATTGTTCAGTGGCCATGCTGTTGAAAAGTTGAAAGTTAAAATTAAATTGTTGAACTAGTAATGATGACTTTCCTTACAAGCAGAATTACTATAAGGACATGTGTAGAAAACAGGCATTACTTAGAGCTTTCAGTGGGTTCCATTAATGTAAGTAAATTAATTCATTAATCATGCCAGCAATCACCCTTATTAATGTCTAAATTTAAAAAGGCAAAAACTAAATTATTATGTAACAATAAACTCAATGGTTTCATATAAGTCTTTAGACTCCAGCAGAGTTAACATACATGTAATATGGTGCCCTGAAGGCACTAGGCTTTTCTTCCTCCCACTTCATACCAAAAACTATTGAAAATGCATATTTTATATTCTCATTGTTCATTAATTGATGTATTTTTTAAAAACTTTAATTTCAAATAATTATATATTATTTATAGGAAGTTTCAAAAAATAGTTCAGAGATGTCCTATGTACCTTTCTCCCAGATGGCCCCAATGGTTTATCTTCTATAGCAGGGTCAAACTGACACCAAAACCACAAAGCTAATATTGGTCAATGTATGTATAGTTTATATAATTTTATCACATGTGCAGTTTCATGTAATCACTACAAGCAGGAAACAGAACTCTTCCATCACCACAAGACTAAGTGTTATCCATTTATGTCCCTCCCCCGTCACCCCCCGCCTACTCCCTGCATCATTCCTAACCCTTACAACCACTGATGTGTTTTCCGTGTTTATCCTTTGGTCATCTAGGGCAGTGGTCAGCAAACTGTGGTTCGCGAGCCATGTGCAACTCTTTGGCCCCTTGAGTTTGACTCTTCCACAAAATACCATGGCCTGGGCAAGTCTATTTTGAAGAAGTGGCATTAGAAGAAGTTTAAGTTTAAAAAATTTGGCTCTCAAAAAAATTTCAATTGTTGTACTGTTGATATTTGGCTCTGTTGACTAATGAGTTTGTCGAGCATTGATCTAGGGAATGTTATAGAAATGGAATTAGAGTATATCATCTTTGATGTTGGCTCGTTCACTCAGCTTATTATCCTGGAGGATCCATTCAATTTGCTGCATGTATCAATAGTCTGTTTTTACTGCTGAGGCAACTTACTATAGGACCTTTTACTTATTTACAGTTTGGGCTATTACAAATAAAGCTGCTTTGAACATTTTCATAAGGATTTTTTGGGGGCATACATTTTCAAATCTCTGTGACAAGTGTTAAGAAGTGTGACTGATGAGTTGTTTGGTAAGTGTTTGCTTAATTTTTAAAGAAGTTGCCAAACTACTTTCTAGTGTCACTGTATGATTTTATAGTCTCATCATCAAGGTATGAGAGATCTAGTTTTTCCACATTGTTGCCAGCATCTGGTGTTTTCATTATTTTTTATTTTATCAGTCCTAATGGGTCTGTAGGATAGTGCATCATAGTCTTAATTTACATTTCACTAAATTGTATTGAATATTTTTTCACATGCTCATTTGCTACCTGTACATACTCTTCATGTTTTATGCATATTTCCCAACATGTTATTTGTTTTTTCTTCAATTGAGTTTCTAGAGATTTAAAAAAAATATATTTCTAGATACAAGTCTTTGATATGTGTTTTGCAAATGTCTTCTCTTTTTAACAAGGTCTTTACAGAGCAAAATTTTGATAAAGATAAATTCAGAATTTTAAAAAGTGAATTATTCTTTTTGTATTTTATCTGAGAACCCTTCTTAGCATTAATTTTGTATCCTACTACATTGCCGAATTCATTAATTAAGTCAATTAGTTTAGGAATGGAGTCCTTTGGGTTTTTTATGTACAATATCATGTCATCTGCAAATAAGGACAGCTTTACTTCTTCTTTTCCAATTTGGATGCCTTTTATTTCTTCTTCTTGTCTAATTGCAATGGCTAATACTTCCAGTACTATGTCAAACAGGAGAGGTGAGAGTGGGCATCCCTGTCTTGTTCCTGTTCTTAGGGGAAATGGTTTTAGTTTTTGCCCATTGAGTATGATGTTAGCTGTGGGTTTATCATATATGGCTTTTATGATGTTGAGGTATGATCCTTCTATTCCCACTTTGCTGAGAGTTTTTATCAAGAAAGGATGTTGGATTTTGTCAAATGCTTTTTCTGCATCAATTGATATGACTATGTGATTTTTATCTCTCAATTTGTTTATGTGATATATCACATTTATTGATTTGCGGATATTGAACCATCCCTGCATTCCTGGGATGAATCCTGCTTGGTCATGGTGTATGATCTTTCTGATGTACTGCTGGATCCGGTTTGCTAGAATTTTGTTGAGGATTTTGGCATCTATGTTCATGAGAGATATTGGCCTATAATACTCTTTCATTGTGTTGTCTTTATCTGGTTTTGGTATTAGGGTGATGCTGGATTCATAGAAGGTGTTTGGTAGTATTCCTTCTTCTTGAATGTTTTTGAATAGTCTGAGGAGGATAGGTTTTAATTCTTCCTTGATTGTTTTGTAAAACTCTCCTGTGTACCCATCTGGACCTGGGCTTTTATTTGCTGGAAGCTTTTTGATTACTGCTTCAATTTCTTCCATAGTTATTGGACTATTGAGATGTTTGGCTTCCTCCTCATTGAGTTTTGGGAGGTTATATTTTTCTAGGAAAATGTCCATTTCTTGCAGGTTGTCCAATTTGTTGGAATAGAGTTGTTCAAAGTATTTTTTAACAATCCTTTGTATTTCCACAGGGTCTGTTGTTATTTCTCCTCTTTCATTTCTGATTTTGTTTATTTGGGTCTTCTCTCTTTGCTTCTTGGTGAGCCTGGTTAGGGGTCCATCAATCTTTTTTATCCTTTCAAAGAACCAGCTCTTTGTTTTGTTGATTTTTTGAATTGTTTCTTTGGTCTCCAGGTGGTTTATCTCTGCTCTAATCTTCGCTATTTCCTTCCTTCTGAGTACACTGGGCTTTTCTTGTTGCTCTCGTTCTAGCTCTTTGAGTTGTAGGTTAGGTAATTTATTACCATTGTTTCCTGTTTTTTGCAGTAGGATTGTAGGGCTATGAACTTCCCTCTCAAGACTGCTTTCACTGTGTCCCATAAATTTTGTATTGTTGTGATGTCATTGTCATTTGATGTTTTTGATTTCTTCCTTGATCTCTCTGGTTAACAGGTCATTGTTTAATATCATGCTGTTTAGTCTCCATGTGTTTGATTTCTTACTATTGTTTTTTTTATGATAGTTGATTTCCAGTTTTATGCCACTCTGGTCTGAGAAAATGCTTGATATGATTTCTATCTTCTTGAATTTGAAGAGACTTTTCTTATGACTCAACATATGATCTATCTTTGAAAATGACCCATGTGCACTGGAGAAGAATGTATATTCTGTGGCTTTGGGGTGAAATGTTCTGAAAATGTCAATTAATTCCATCTGGTCTAGTGAGTCATTTAGGATTGATGTTTCTTTACTGATTTTTTGTTTAGAGGATTTGTCTAATGGTGACATTGGGGTATTAAAGTCTCCTATTATGATTGTATTGCTGTCAATCTCTCCCTTAATATCCTCCAAGAGTTTTTTTTATGTATTTAGGTGCTCCTACATTGGGTGCATATATGTTTACCAGAGTTATTTCTTCTTGTTGGATTGTTCCCTTTAGTAATATGAAGTGGCCTTCTTTATCTCTTGTTATGTCCTTCACTGTGAGATCTAATTTGTCAGATATAAGTATTGCAACCCCAGCTTTTTTTTCATTTCCATTTGCCTGAAATACCATGTTCCATCCCTTCACCCTCAATCTGTGTGCATCTCTTTTCCTAAGGTGGGTTTCTTGCAGACAGCAGATATATGGATCATGTTTTCTTATCCAATCGGTTACCCTATGTCTTTTGATTGGAGAATTTAATCCCTTTACATTTAAAGTTATTATTGATAAGTACTTATCTGTTGCCATTTTTAGTCCTTACCCCCGAGTTCCTTCTTCGCTTCCTCTTTCTTTTTATTACAGCAGACCCTTTAACATTTCTTGCATTGCTAGTTTGGTGGAAATATATTCCCTTAGATCATTTTTGTCTGTGAAGCTTTTGATTTCACCTTCAATTTTGATTGAGAGTCTTGCAGGGTACAGTATCCTTGGATTCAGACCCTTCCTTTGCATGACTTTGTATATTTCATTCCATTCCCTTCTGGCCTGATGAGTTTCTGTTGAGAAGTCAGTAGCTAGTCATATGGGGGTTCCTTTGTAGGTAACTTTCTGTTTCTCTCTGGCTGCTTTTAAGATTCTTACTTTGTCGTCGGTGTTTGCCACTTTAATTATAATGTGCCTCAGTGTCAGTTTGTTGGGGTTCATTTTGCTTGGGACTCTGTGAGCTTCTTGGATTTGTGTGGGTTTTTTCTTTTTTATATTGGGGAAATTTTCTGTCATTATTTCTTCAAACACGTTCTCTAATACTTGTTCAGTTTCCACTCTTTCTGGAACCCCAATTATGCGGATGTTGTTTGTTTCATGTTATCCCAAAGTTCCCTTAGACTCTCCTCTTGCTTTTTAACTTTTTTTTTTTCTAGAAGCTGCTGTACTTGGGTATTTTTTCCTACCGTGTCTTCTAGCTCACTGATGCGGTCCTCTGCTTTTTCTAGTCTACTTTTGATGCTTTCTATTGAGTTCTTTATAGCAGTGATGTCATTTTTCATTTCTTCTTGTTTATTCTGCACCTCCTCTAGGTTCTTCTGCATTTCTTCTTGCTGCTTCTTCATCTCCTCTTGCATCTTCTTTATTTCCTCTTTGCTCTTACTCATATTGTCAAATTTGTCTTCCATTCTTTTCAACCACATTATGATCATCTCTCTGAACTCTTTCTCTGGTAGGCTTATTTGTGGTTCTATTTCGTTTACTTCCTTTTCTGGTGAAACCTGCCTTTCTGTCTTATGTGGTCTGTTTCTTTTTCTGCCCATGGTCTTCCTTCTCTGGGTGTCTGGTTATGTAGTTCTCTCTCCTACGTTGATTGAAAGGCACAAACTACAACACGACCAGGTACAGCACACAAGGCACTGAGTAGAAATGTATTCAAGATGTTAATAATCACAAATAAGGTGACCACCAATGAAGGACAAATTAAGGGTAAATAGAGAAAGAAGAAGAGGAAAATGAGGAAAAAAAGAAAAGAAAGAAGTGCCAAAATCAAATTGGGAAAGTGAGGGGAAAAAAAGATAAATAAATGAACAATAAAATAAAATAAAATAAAATAAAATAAAATAAGAAAATAAAAAGGAGAAAAAGGAGAAGGAAAGAGGAAGAGAAAAAAGTCAGAGAGAAAAGAAAGTGTATAAGAGAGAAAAGAGGAACAAAATATAGATGTCAGGAGACAACTCCAATAGAACAGTCACTAATCCCAATAAAGGCCAGCAACCAGTACCTAGAGATTAAGGCAAATTGCAAATAGCAACTGGTATCGAGGGAGGTGAGGAAAAAGAGAGGTAGAAAACAAAGCAAGCAAAAAGCAAAATAAAACAAGTAGATTAAACCAAAACAATCTCACAAAAAAAATTTCAAAAAATTGATATAATCACTTTTAGGGCAAATAGCAACAAAAGGATATAGAGAAAAAAACAACTTTTTGGCTAGTGAAGACAGGAGGAGAGAGGTTTGTGTGGACTTGTAGTAGGGGATTTGAAATTAGATATATAAATGGGGTGAAATTTTAACCAGGTAAAGAGAAAAATAGGGAGAATCTAAAGTTGGAAAAGGGAAAGAGAAACAAGACAACAAAATGGGGAAAAGTTAGGAGGAAAGTGTTGGCATAAAGGTAGAGTTGAGTTGGAGTAAAATTATGCTAAAGGAAAGATGAAAATAGAATGTAGAACTCTAATCCCGAAATAAAATAAAGAGAAAACAAAATGACACTTTTTTTTTTCAAAAAACGGTAAAGTACTAGTAGTAATTAATAATACTAGTTTAAAACAAAAATGTATAAATTATAAAGGTAAAATCTATTGAAGCAGAAAAAATATTCTTTTAATTAAGATATGTGAAAATGAAAAATAAAGAATTAAAAATTAAAAAAAAGAAAAAAGAAAAAAGGAAAAAAGAAGAAAAATAGAATGGTCTTTCACTTCCACTATTATTCTGCTTGGCACTGCTGTTTCCCAGTAGGGAAGGTATTGTTGTTCCCTGTGTTCCCCTCTTGGTGTTTTAATCTCTTTATTCTTTTGTGGTTATGCGAGAGTCAATTTGTGTGTCATCCATTGGGTGGCAGTGTTTCGGAATTGATCTCTGAGACAAAGCACAGGACCTCTCTAGGCTGTGCTCAGATCCTGCTACTCTGTGGTTCTCAAAACCAGTTTGTGGGGGTTTTGCAGCCGGGACACTGCAATAACTCCCAGGCTGTCCCTCTGCCCCAGAAAAAAATGTCATTTTCCAGAGCTCTCCTCTGTCAACAGCTCAGAGGGTTTGCCTTCACACTCAGGGATCACGCCCTGACCACCTCTGCGGACCTCTCCAGAGGCAGCTTTCCCGCAGCCCGGCTCCCACAGTGCGCGTCTCTGCCCTGCGGGGGTAGGAGACCTCACCCTGGCCCAGGTGAAATCTGACCCTTCCATGCGCCGTGTGGATCTCTGAATCCTCTGCCTGCGTGTCTGTGCTGCCTGGGAAGCTGCTCTCTGGGTCCTGGCTGCTCTGTGGGTGCCTCTGTCAGCCGCAGCTTTCAGACCTCGGCAGACATCCACCTCCCCCTTAACTCAGGTGCAATCTGACCTTTCCGTGTGCTCTGTGGATCTCTGGTTCCGCCCGTGTCTGCGCCGATTGGAGAGCGGAGTTCTAGGTCCCCGGGTCCCTGGCTGCTCGATGGGTGCCCCAGCCGAAGGCTTCAGACCGCAGCAGACATCCACCTCCCACTGCAAGATGGCTCGGGCTCCGCGTTCGCGCTGGTGGCTCTGGCCGACAAAAACCCCGTGGCAGTGGGGCTGCCTGGCCGGGAGAGCCCCTTCCAGCAGTTCTCCACCTTCCCCTGGAGGACAACTGACTCCTAGCTTGCCAACAAACACTCCCAATGCAACTCTCAGTCGCTCTCTCTCCCTCTGCCCAGCGACAAAGCTCCAGACGCGTCCTTCTACTCCGCCGCCATTTTCTCCTCTCCGGCATCTAGTTTTGAAATACTTGGCTTCCCGGGGCCTCCCTGCTCCCTGCTGTCTCGCCCGGAACCCACCCTGGTCACTCGCCTGGGCCCAAACAGTCTCAACTTTAACGACATTTCGAAGGAATAGGAGAAATGAAGGGGATCCAATTAGGTCCAAACAGAGCTTTGCTGAACTCACATTTCAATTTTGATTTAAAGAAATTATTTGATACAATCCCGAAGAGAATGTCATCCTTAGGAATCAGATTAATTGCTTAAATGATCAAACAGAGAGAAATATCAAAACATGGAAGAGAAAATGTGAAGTCACTGAATTTATGAGCACAGAGATAAGTTATCTGAGGGACCTGTCTGGAAGACTTGACCTGCATTTGGGAAGGGCTTATCAAGGCCCCAGTAGAAAAACTTTCTTTGAGAAATCCTGAATTCCAAGAATAAAAAAAAAGTTAATTTTACAAAACCAAGATTTGGGCCAAAGAAGTTACCTCTGAAGAAAACTGCCTTCATGTGGCATCAGACTTTCAGTGGAGCATCTCCCAGTGCTGATGGTAGCAGAGGGCATCGCAGAGGTGAGAGGACCCTGAGAGATTATTGGGCATCCATGCTTTAGATTACATTGGAGAAAGTACAGTGGTACCTCGAGATACGAGTTTAATTCTTTCTGTAACCTTGAGGCGTGGGAAACTATGAGACACTCCAGTCGAGGTAAACTGGTGGGTCGTGTGCAGCTGGCTGATCCGTGCGATTACTCCTATCTCAAATGTTGCTCTTATTTCAAAGTAAAAATCCCTCGCTTGACGGCTTGTATCTCAAAAATCTCATATGTTAGGGCACTGATATCTCGAGGTACCACTGTATATTAATCAGATCAACTCACTGCTTCCTGAAATCATGAAGGTGGTGAGTTTAAACTGGCAATTAAAAGTAAATCTAAGAGAGGAGGAACCAAGATGGCGGCATAAGATACACATCTGTACGTGCTGTCTCTCGCAACCACACCAAAACTACAACTAAAAGACAAAAGAACTATCCCCCAGAACCATGGGAAAGCTGGCAGAGTAGAATTTCTACAACTAGAAGTAAAGAAAAAAGTGCATCCAGACCTAGTGGGACGTGCAGAGGCTCAGAAAGGCAGAGGTACGGAGATGCGCAAGAATTGGGCTGGCGTGTGCTGTTGTTTTTAAATTGAGAAGGAGTTACAAGTTCCAGACTCTCTGAACTCCAGTTTCTGATGAGATTCTGGGGACCCAAACTCCTACAGGCAGAAACTGGACTGTTTGCCATCAGGTCAGAAAGGAAGGGTGGCTCTCTCGCAGAGTTGCACACTGGAATCATTGCTTACTGTGCTGGAGCACGGGACATGGGACACTGAACAGAACTGAGGCAGAGAGGGTTGACTGGCAGCCATTGCTGTTTGCCATGCCCTAGCCTAGAGACTCCCTGGGACCTTGCCCTCCACAATTTACAAACCCACCCAGCTGTGCGGTTACTTTTGCATATGAATAGCCTGCCCTCTGGCAGCTTAACCTAACAAATTGCAGCTGGGTCAGACAACTCCAAAATTTCCAAACTCCAAGCAAAGAGGAGAATTCAACTCCAAATCTTCCAAACTCCAAGCAAAGAGGAGAAATCCTGCTGAGTGGCCTCAGACACTAGCTGACTTGCACCTCCTTGGAGATCCAGGAACCAGTGTACTTAGAGGTCAGTGTGAGATGACACCAGATTTCAACTTCTCACATACATAAGTGACACACTCAAGAGACAGACTCAGTGAGCACCAAAGCCCAACTGAAGCAAGTTCTGCCCAATAGGGGTGTCTCCAGCACAGCAGTTCTTCCATTAATAGACACAGCTAATCCTCACAGTCAATTGGCCTGGAGGTCAATTCCTCCCAGTGTACCAATAGCAATGAAGGCTTAACTACAACAAGACTGTGAACCCAGCCCACAAAGGGGTGCACCAAACGTGTCCACCTAAAGTGATTGGGGAGGCGGAGCTAGCTACTGGATCCTAAGGACAACTAGCACACAAAGCCACTCCATCAATGCTGGGAAGCAGCCAAAATGTGGAGACCAAGAAACATGTCACGAATGAAAGAAATGGAGGAAAGCAAATGACTGGACATAGAGTTTAAAACCACATTTATAAGGTTATTCAAGAATCTTCTACAAATCACTGACAAACTTATTGAGAACTCTGAGAAACTTATTAAGTCCTTAAAAGATCTTAATGATAATGTAAAAAAAAAATGGAAAAGGACCAGTCAGAAATTAAACATGCACTGTCTGAAATAAAGAATAATCTACAGAAATCCAACAGCAGACTAGAGGACCCCAAAAATCAAATCAAAGATCTGAAATATGTGGAAGAAAACAACACCCTAACAGAAAAACAAAAATAAAAAAGAGTCCAAAAATGTGAAGATAGTGTAAGGAGCCTCTGGGACAACTTCAAGCATACCAACATCAGAATTATGGAGTGCCAGAAGAAGAGAGAGAGCAAGATACTGAAAACCTATTTGAAGATATAATGACTGAAAACTTTCCCTACCTGGTGAAAGAAATGGACTTACAAGTCCAGGAAGTACACAGAACATCAAACAAAAATAATCCAAAGAGGGCCACACCAAGACACATCATAATTAAAATGCCAAGGGCAAAAGACAAAGAGAGAATCTTGAAAGCAGCAAGAGAAAAACAGTTAGTTACCTACAAGAGAGTACCCATACGACTGTCAGCTGATTTCTCAATAGAAACTATTCAGGCCAGAAGGGAGTGGCAGGAAATATTTTACGTGATGAATAGCAAGAACCTACAACCAAGAGTGCTCTACCCAGCAAAGCTATCATTCAGAACTGAAGTTCAGATAAAGAGCTTGACAGATAAGAAAAAGCTAAAGGACATTATCACCACAAAACCAGGATTATATGAAATGCTGAAGGGTTTTCTTTAAGAAGAGGAAGAAAAATAAAAAGGTAAAGATAAAAATTATCAACAACAAAGTGATAACAAATACATACCTATCAACAAGTGAATCTAAAAATCAAGTGAATAAAAAAATCCGATGAACAGAATAAACTGGTGAATATAGTAGAATTAGGGGCATAGAAAAAGAATGGACTAACAATTATTGGGGGGAAGGAGGAGTGAGGGGTGCAGGAAGAGATTGGACAAAAATCATACACCTATGGATGAGGATAGTGGCGGGGGGTAAGGGCATGAGGAGTGGGAGGAATCAGGTAGAGGGGAGCTCTGGGAGGGCAAAAAAGAAGAACATCTGTAATAAACTGAACAATAAAGATTTAGTAAAAAAATATAAAAATAAATAAAGATGTCAAAATAGAATCTAAAAAAATAAAATAAAATAAAATAATTATACTGAGTGAAAAAAGCAAAAAAAAAAAAGTAAATCTAAGAATATCTTCAGTGATTTCCCTTGATCATTTAAAGGGGAATATCAGTAAAGTGAAAAGTTCAGTGTTGCTATGTGACATTTTACAACCAATGCAGTTGTAGGCTTCTCATCTAAATCAATGCTAAGATAAAAATGCTAGGGACTCATTGTGACAAACATTCAAACATAAAAATAGACTTCGTAGCCGGTATTTATTAAAAGAGCCCCCAGCCTGGATGGCATGGCTCAGTGGTTGAGTGTCAACCTATGAACCAGGAGGTCATAGTTCAATTCCCAGTCAGGGCACATGCCCAGGTTGCAGGCTTGGTCCCCAGTAGGGGGTATGGAGGAGGCAGCCAATCAATGATCCACGCTCCTTGATGTTTCTATCTTTAATTTCCTCACCCTTCATCTCTGACATCAATGAAAATATATTAAAAAATAATAAAAGATCCCCCAATTGCTGAAGTTTCTGGGGAAAATGCAAAGTATAGAACTTAAAGTATGTAAAAAGTATAAAGAAAGAATGGATGAGGGTCTGTTACAGGTTTATCTGCTGGTGTCCCTCCTAGAACTGACCATGTGGGGCAGTGGCAGGCTGTAAGGTAAAAGTTGGGGGAGCAGGGAAAGGTAGGACATATTGGTTGTTCGTCACCCTTGAGTCTGTTTTGAAGGTACCACTTTGGGGCTTGTATTTAGAAGTGGAGTTGAGAAGTTACCTCTTTTAAAACTGTGGTTTCAAAGAAAATGAAAGGGAAATGAAGAAAAAAGGAGGAGAAGGGAAGGGAGGTGAGGAGAAGGAAGTACTAGGTGAGAAATCAGAAAGGGCTGATTCTGATTGGTGACCCTAGTGAAAGGGACCTGAGTGGCATGTTTTATGCCCAGAACATTGACAATGCTAGTCAAGAGGCTTCTATACAGGGGTTTAAGGGTTCTTCTCATTCAAGGACTAGGTGATTATAAGGAGAACCCTTTATCTCAAAGCCAAGGAACTAAGAACCCAGATAGAAAAGGACTGTGAGTTTCCAAAGAACAAAAGCATTAAACTAAAAAGAAACATGGTATTATTGGACTTGAGGGTGAAGTAAGGGGTGAGTTATTACCAGAAATAATGGTATCCCCATAGAGTAGGGCTGCTGGTGGACTATTCAGAAGGGTGTGGATGACTTGAGTTTGTGAAAAGCTTTTGGATTAGAGTCCTATTGCCTCCCCGGTACACAGAGACACCAGGATTCGTTGGCACTACCCAAACATCAAATTCACTCAATAATCATGGCCCATTAGGTCAAAGCATTGAGGTCCTTCCAACATGTATTTTCCAGGTCTCCTTGCTTTCTAGGTTTCTGGCAATTTCCGCCAATGAGAAGCACATGCCTAAGAATGGAGGATCCACAGAGGGCGGGGCCAAGGCATTTCACTCTCTGCAGTGACTGAATCCCCTTGGTGAACCTTCACTGCCCTGGAGGAGCCTTGCCTCTATGGACTCAGTTCCCTTCAGGATGGCTTGCTCCAGTTCCGGCTTCTGGTGAGTGTCCCAAGGTATCCATTGATACTACTGTCTCTCCTTATCCCTTTGGTCCTAGGGGGACAAACCTCTTTTTTGTCTTATTACCCCTTCATTTTTTTTATGGACTACACATAATTTCATTACAATTGCACAAATAGCACAACAGCCTTCCTATATTAGGGTACCATTCCCCACAATCTTGATGCACAGAGCTTGCACAGTAAGGGCATTTGAAAAATATTTTTATTGATTTAAGAGAGAAAGGGAGAGGGAGAGAAAAATAGAAATATTAGTGATGAGAGAGACTCATTGATCAGTTGCCTCCTGCACACCCCCAATTGGGGATTGAGCTCTCAACCCTGGTATGTGACCTAATCAGGAATTGAGCTGTGGCCTCCTGATTCATAGATTGACACTCAACTGCTAAGTCACACTGGCTAGGCTCAAAATATATTTTTATTGATTTCAGAATAGAAGGGAGAGGGAGAGAGGGGAAATTTTTAAAAAGTCTGATGTATATAGAAATCATATTGTTTCAGCAATATCATGGACTAGACTATTTACAAACTTTTACATTTTAAGTATTCCTTTCATGATTGTTCTTTCCTCTCTGTCCCTATGCATGGGCTCTAGTCCTTTCCTCTGACTGGTCCTGAAGGGCTGGGCATACTGTAGGGAAAGGGGTGGTATGTTCAGAGCTATTGGCATCAGCTCTA
This sequence comes from Lasiurus cinereus, assembly GCA_011751065.1. Classification (NCBI taxonomy): domain Eukaryota; kingdom Metazoa; phylum Chordata; class Mammalia; order Chiroptera; family Vespertilionidae; genus Lasiurus; species Lasiurus cinereus. The sequence continues at coordinate 75,382 of JAAGEH010000237.1, forward strand.
GGGTGCTGTCCTTCACCACAGGGTGGTGGATGATCTCCTCCCAATGAGGGGAGAGGAGCATGCAAAGGCAAGGCTAGATTAGATGGATTAGATTAAGTGGGTTGGGGCAATTCCCTACAGGCACAGGCATCCATAGCCATCCCTAATTCTGTTCTAGGTCCTCTCAACTGGGTTTGGGGGCAGGAGAACAACAAGGGACAACAACTAGTTGCAGTGGGGAGGGATCAGAAGGAGAAGCTTCTGACACCAGTACTGACTCCTATTGACAGCCAGCAAGCTGTCCATCCATCTGGGTGGACATGTAGGTAGGAAGAACCAGGATGACTTGCCTCCAGGCTCTGTCCAACAGAGGAGGAACTGAGGTAGCAAACAGCTGAAATGCTCCAGTGAAAATGTAAAGAAAGCAAAGGGAAGGAAGTTCCTCTTGTGCACAGCTCCCACAGCCCAGGGTGAGAGGAAAGTACTTATTGGGAATTATTGTAGACTTTGGCAGTGCTGGACCCTAGGCAAACTTGGAGGAAAGCAGGCCAGGCAAGGGAATCCGAACCAGTGTTCCCCAACAGCACATGCCCTCAGCCCTCATGCCCTTTGTAGGGATTGCTGAGGATGGGCTGGTAAGTCCTACTAGCCCTCACCAGCCATCAGCCGCCTCTTATGCCCAAACAAACCAGAACCCAACCAGCAATGCTGACTGCCCCACTCACAGCTGGAGGTTCTGGCCAGTGGACTTCACTAAAAATTGTGGCTTCAGCCTTGGCTCCTCCATGGAAGCTATACCTTGAGCCTGGGGATTCTTGCTGAAGCAGGGTGTGCTTAGGCCTACTACTCCCAGGCTCTCACCCCATAGAGGATCTTGGGGAAATCCATGTGGGTATAGGGGGTCCAGCTTCACAACCCACTGAGGAATCTGGTTCTGCTTGACTGCCTCTGACCATTCTTGGTGATGATCATTTTCTCTTAGAACTTGTGAACCAGATCCCCATCATTGCCATAGATTTTGGAGTCCACCAGGTGAATAGGGCCTTGCAATGTAGCAAAGCTGGCTCAGAGACTATGGCCTCCAACTGGCCACTGCCCTGCTATCCCTACGCTCTGGAGCTGCTAAACCTGCCTTGCCCAGGCCTCCACTGGCAGGTACCACTGCCAGGTCATCATCCCCTCTATATTCTCAACTCTTTTCCCACCTGTACCTACAATTCACAGAGTTTGTTTGTTACTTTGGTTTCTTTGATTCCACATGCAAGCAGAATCATATAGTATTTGTCTTTCTCTGTTTGACATATTTCACTTAGCATAATGCCCAATAGATCCAACCAAGTTGTTGCCATTGGTAAGAATTTGTTGTGTGTGTTTTTAATAGTTGAGTTATATTCCAATATATATATATATATATATATATATATATATGCACCACTTCTTTATCTATTCATCTATTGATGGACATTTAGGGTTGCTTCTGTATCTTGGCTATTGTAAATAATGGTGAAAAAGGGAAAGAGGTTAAGTAGTATAAATTGGTAGTTACAAAATGGTCATGGGGAATAGGGAATAGGGAATATATTGCCGAAACCAGTTTGGCTCCGTGGGTAGAGCAGCGGCTTGTGGACTGAAGAGTCCTGAGTTCAATTCTGGTCAAGGCCATGTACCTTGGTTGTGGGCACATATCCAGTGAGGGGTGTGTAGGAGGCAGCTGATCAATGTCTCTCTCTCATTGATGTTTCTAACTCTCTATCCCTCTGCCTTATACAGAGACCTAGCAGCAGACTAGAGGAAAGCAAGAATCAAGTAAAAAATTTGAAATATAAAGTAGCAGAAAACACTCAAGTGGAAAAGCAAGAAGAGAAAAGAATCCAAAAATGTGAAGATAGTGTAAGGAGCCTCAGGGACAGTTTCAAGTGTACCAACATCAGAATTGTGGAGGTGCCAGAAGAAGAGAGAGCAAGATACTGAAAAACTATTTGAAGAAATAATAACAGAAAACTTCCCCTGCTGATAAAAGAAATAGACTTACAAGTCCAGGAAGCACATAGAACCACAAATAAGGAATCCAAAGAGGACCACACCAAGACACATCATAATTAAAATGCCAAAAGCAAAAGACAAAAAGAGAATATTGAAAACAGCAAGAGAAAACAGTTAATTACCTACAAGGGAGTACCCATACGATTGTCAGCTGATTTCTCAACAGAAACTATGCAGGCCAGACGGGAGTGGCAAGAAATATTCAAAGTGATGAATAGCAAGAACCTACAACCAAGATTACTCTACCCAGCAAAGCTTTCATTCAGAATTGAAGGTCAGATAAAGAGCTTCACAGATAAGTAAAAAATAAAGGAGTTCATCAACACCAAACCAGTATTATATGAAATGCTGAAAGGTACTCTTTAAGAAGAGGAAGAAGAAGAATATAAAGACAAAAATTATGAACAACAAATACATATCTATCAACAAGTGAATCTAATAATTAAGTGAATTAAAAATCTGATGAACAGAAACTGGTGAATATAATAAAATCAGTAGCATAGAAAGGGAGTGGACTGATAATTCTCAGGGGGAAAGGGATAAGGGAGATGCAGGGAGAGACTGGACAAAAATGATATACCTATAGATGAGGATAATGTGGGGAGAGGTAAGGGTAAAAGGAGGGTTGGAAGCCGGGTGGAGGGGAGCTATGGGTGGGGAAAGAGAAACAAATGTAATAATCTGAACAATAAGGATTTATTAAATAAAAAAGAGCAATATGCAAATTGACTGTACCTACCTCCGCTATACCCACCAGCCACACCCATCAGCTAATCAGAGCAAGGATGCAAATTCACCCAATCAAGATGGCTACAACCACAGAGAGAGCAGGAGGGAGGCTTGGGTTGCCCCCGGTGATGGAGGAAGCCAAGCTTTCTGCACACCCTTACCAGCCCAGGCCTCTGCTTAAGGCAACAAAGTTTCAATAGCTGCTGCCATCAAGTGAGCAGAAGGCTTGGCTCCGCTCCAGACTACAAAGTTTCCTGCCCCCATATGGACACAAGATCCTGCCTTCATGTGGACATAAGATAGCCACCACAAGATGGCCAGCAGGGGAGGGCAGTTGGCAGGGACAGGCCTGCAAGGGAGGGCAGTTGGGGGTGATCAAGCCTGCAGGTGAGGACAGTTGGGGTGACCAGGACCACAGGGTAGGGTAGTTAGGGGCAAACAGGCTGACAGGGGAGCAGTTAGGCACCAATTAGGCTGGCAGAGGAGTGGTTAGGAGGTGATCAGTCTGGCAGGCAGAATCGGTTAGGGGCAATCAGGAAGGCAGGCAGGTGAGCAGTTGTGAGCTAGCAGTTCCAGATTGCGAGAAGGATGTCTGACTGCCTGTTTAGGCCTGATCCTACCTGATTCTACCTGGATCCTACCAGGTAGGATCGGGCTTAAACAGGCAGTCAGACATCCCTCTAGGGGTCCCAGATTGGAGAGGGAGCAGGATGGTGTGAAGAACACCCCCCACATGCATGAATTTCATGCACAAGGTCTCTAGTCCTATCTAATAAAAGAGTAATATACAAATTGACCGCACTGGCCAGTCCAGATCTCCACTTAAGGAAGATAAATAAATTCCAACAGTAATGGCTGCCACCACAGCAAGCAGGAGGCTTAGCTCCACTCCAGACTACAAAGTTTCAATTGTAGAAGATAAATAAATCCCAGATACCAGAACCTTTGCTTGGGTCACCAGGTGGGGGCGTGGCTGGCCTGCAAACCACCACAGACCCCTCCCCAAGGCCCACTCCACACCTTAAGGGAATCCTTACCATGATCTGGGACACCCTGCAGGGCAAACCAGCTGGCCCCCTGTGCACCAGGCCTCTATCCTATCTACTAAAAGAGTAATATGCAGATTGACCATCACTCCAACACACAAGATGACTGTTCCCACGTGGACACAACATGGCCACCACAAGATGGCCAGCAGCGGAGGGCAGTTGGCAGTGACCAGGCCTGAAAGGGAAAGCAGTTGTGAGCAATCAGGCCAGCAGGAAAGAGCAGTTGGGAGGGACTAGGCCTGTAAAGGAGGGAAGTTGGGAATGATCAAGCCTGTAGGAGAGGACAGTTAGGGGCAAACATTATGACAGGGGAAGAGTTTGGGGGTGATCAGCTGGTAGGCAGAATCAGTTAGGGGCAATCAGGAAGGCAGGCAGGTGAGCAGTTGGGAGCCGGCAGTCCTGGATTGTGAGAGGGATGTCTGACTGCCTGTTTAGGTCCGATCCCAGTGGGACATCCCTTGAGGGGTCCCAGATTGGCGAGGATTCAGGCTGGGCTGAAGGACCCCCTACCCCCTCATGCATGAATTTAATGCACCAGGCCTCTAGTCTATACTAATAAAAGCATAATATTTTAATTAGACTGGATGTCTTTCCAGACGACCTTCTGGTCTAAGCCAGGGCTGTGAAGGAAGCCTGGGTCCCAGGTGCTTGCCTGCAGCTAGAAGAAAGCCAGGTTCCCTCGTGCCAGAGGGAAGCCAATGTTGGCAGCCAGGAGAAGGAAGGCCTACTCTTGTATTGAACCTCTAATATTGTAATAACTAAGTATAGTGTCAGATGGGTACTAGAATTATCAGGGAGATCACTACATAAGTATAAATTTCTAATCACTATAAATGTTGTACATCTGAAACTAATATAATATAGGTACTTTGTAATTGAAAAATAAAACATATATTTAAAAAAGAAATGTGTTTCTAAAAATATTCTCATTCTATCAAAGGGATGAAAATAATGTTAGTTGACTTTCATTTGAGGCAATAATAAGTAGTTCTGTTTACTTCAGCTTTTTCCCCCATTTTTTATTAATTTATTACATGTGTACATATCTTTCCATTGCCCCCCTCTCACCCCACTCCCATACATGACCTCACCCGACAGTATCTTGTGTTCATTGGTTATGCTTATATGCATGCATATAAGTCCTTCCTTTGATCTCATATCTCCCCCACCAATCCCTAACTTTCCCGCAGTTTGATGCTTTACTGCCTCTGTATCTATCTTTTGGTTCATCAGTTTACAATGTTCTTTATTATCCACAAATAAGAGAGATCATGTGGTATTTTGCTTTCATTGACTGGCTTATTTCACTTAGCATAATGCTCTCCAGTTCCATCCAGGTTGCTGCAAATGGTAAGAATTCCTTCTTTTTTTATGAAAGCATAGTATTCCATTGTATAAATGTAGCATAATTTTCTGATCCAGTCATCTGCTGACAGCCACCTAGGCTGTTTCCAAATCTTAGCTATTGTAAATTGTGCTGCTATGAACATAGTGGTGCATATATCCTTTCTAATTGGTGTTTCTAGTTTCTTAGGATATATTCCTAGGAGTGAGATTACTGGATAAATGGGAGTTCAATTTTTAGTTTTTTGAGGAAACTCCATACTGTTCTCCACAGTGGCTGTACCAGTCTGCATTCCCATCACTAGTGCACGAGGATTCCTATTTCTCCACATCCTTGCCAACATTTGTCTTTTATTGGTTTGTTGATGATAGCCATTCTGACAGGTGTGAGATGGTATTGTCATTTTAATTTGCATCTCTGGGATAATTAGTGACTTTAAACATGTTTTCATGTATCTCTTGGCCTTCTTTATGTCTTCTTTCAAAAAGATTCTATTTAGGTCCATTGCCCATTTTTTTTATTAGATCATTTATCTTCCTTTTATTAAATTGTATAAGTTGCCTGTATATGTTGGAGATTAAACCTTTATCAGTGATAACATTTGCAAATATGTTCTCCCATAGAGTGGGCTTTCTTGTTTTGTTGATGGTTTCTTTTGCTGTATAAAAGCCTTTTATTTTGATGTAGTCTCATTTGTTTATTTTCTCTTTTGCTTCCATTGCCCTAGTAACAGTATCGGTGAAGAAGTTCCTTTAGCATATGTCTGAGATTTTGCTGCCCGTGGATTCCTCTTATGTTTCTTATGGTTTCCCATCTAATGTTTAAGTCCTGTATCCATTTGGAGTTTTTTTTTTGTATGGTATAAGTTGGTGGTTTAGTTTCATTTTTTGCATGTATCTGTTCAATTTCCCCAACACCATTTATTGAAGAGACTTGACTCCATTGTGTATTCATGACTCTATTGTCAAATATTAATTGAGCATAGTGGTTTGAGTCGATATCTAGATTCTCTATTCTATTCCATTGGTTGATATGTCTTATACCAGTACCAGGCTGTTTTAAGAACAGTGACTTTGTAACACAGCTTGAAATCTGGTATTGAGATGCCACCTCCCTTATTCTTCTTTCTCAGGATTGCTGTGGCTATTTGGGGTCTTTTTTTGTTCCAGAAGAATATTTGGAGAGTCCTTTCTAGTTCTGTGAAATATGCATTGGTATTTTAATGGGGAGTGCATTGAATCTATAGATTGCTTTGGGTAGTATGGACATTTTAATGATGTTGATTCTCCCAATCCATGAACATGATATTTTCTTCCATCTCTTTATGTCTGTCTCTATCTCATTTTTCAGTGACCTGTAGTTTTCCATGGATAGGTCTTTTACTTCCCTAGTAAGTTTATTCCTAGGTATCTTAATTTTTTTTTTGTGCAATGGTAAATGGGATTGCCTTTTTAGTTTCTCTTTCTGTAAGTTCACTACTAGTGTACAGAAATGCCATAGATTTCTTGGTATTAATTTTGTATCCTGCTACATTGCCAAATTTATTTATTAAGTACATTAGTTTTTTGATGGAGTCTTTTTTTTTAATGTACAATGGCATGTCATCTGCAAATAAGGACAGCTTTACTTCTTTTCCAATTTGGATACCTTTTATTTCTTCTTCTTGTCTAATTGCAATGGCTAATACTTCCAGTACTATGTTGAACAGGAGTGGTGAGAATGGGCATCCCTGTCTTTTTTAAATTAAAAAATATATATATATATATTATTGATTTTTTTTTACAGAGAGGAAGGTATGGGATAGAGAGCTAGAAACATCTATGAGAGAGAAACATCAACCAGCTTCCTCCTGCACTCCTCCCACTGGGGATGTGCCTGCAACCAAGGTACATGCCCCTGACTGGAATCAAACCTGGGACCCTCCAGTCCATAGGTCAATGCTATATCCACCAAGCCAAACCAGTTTTGGAATCATCCCTGTCTTGTTCCTGTTCTTAGAGGAAATGGTTTTAGTTTTTACCCATTTGGTATGATGTTAGCTCTGGGTTTCTCATATATAGCTTTTATTATGTTGAGGTATGATCCTTCTATTCTCACCTTGTGGAGACTTTATATCAAGAAAGGGTGTTGCCAAAACTGGTTTGGCTCAGTTGGTAGAGCATCAGCCTCTGGACTGAAGGGTGCCTGGTTTGATTCTGGTCAAGGGCATGTATCTTGGTTGTGGGCACATCCTCAGTGGGGGGCGTGCAGGAGGTGGCTGATCGATGTCTCTCTCTCATCTATGTTTCTAACTCTCTATCACTCTCCCTTCCTTTCTGTGAAAAAAATCAATAAAATATTTAAAAGAAAAGGGAAAGAAAGAGTGTTGGATTTTGTCAAATGCTTTTCTTCCATCAATTGATATGACTATGAGATGTTTATCTCTCAATTTTGTTTATGTGATGTATCATGTTTATTGATTTGTGGATATTTTACCATCCTTGCATTCCTGGGATAAATCCTACTTGGTCATGGTGTATGATCTTACTGATGTACTGCTGGATCTGATTTCCGAGATTTTGTTGAGCATTTTGACAACTATGTTTATGAGAGATATTGTCCTGTAATTCTCTTTCATTGTGTTGTCTTTATTTGGCTTTGGTATTAAGGTGATGTTGGCCTCATAGAAAAAGTGTGGAAATCTTCCTTCTTTTTGAATTTTTTGGAATAGTCTGAGGAGGATAGGTTTTAATTCTTCCTTGAATGTTTGGTAAAACTCCCCCATGAAGCCTTCTGGTCCCGGGCTTTTATTTGCTGGAAGCATTTTGATGACTGCTTCAATTTCTTCCATAGTTCTTGGCCTATTGAGGTGTTTAGATTCTTGCTGATTGAGTTTTGGAGGGTTATAGTTTTCTAAGAATATGTCCATTTCCTCCACATTGTCCAGTGTGTGGGAATAGAATTGTTCATAGTATTTTTTAACAATTTTTTTTTGTATTTTGGTGTGGTCTGTTGTTATTTCACCTTTTTCCTTTTTTATTTTGTTTATTTGGAACCTCTCTCTTTGCTTCTTGGTGAGCCTGGCTAGAGGTTCATCAGTCTTTTTTATCCTTTCAAAGAACCTTTTTATTTTTATTTTTTAAATTGTTTCTTTGGTTTCTATGTCACTTATCTCCACTCTAATCTTCATTATTTCCTTCCTTCTGCTTACACTGGGCTTTTCCTGTTGCTCTCTTTCTAACTCTTTGGGTTGTAGGATTAGGTAATTTAGTACTATTGTTTCTTATTTTGTTTGTTTGTTTGTTTGTTTGTTTGGAGTAGGCTTGTAGAGCTATGAATTTTCCTCTCAAGATGGCTTTCACTGTGTCCCATAGATTCTGGATTGTTGTGTTTTTATTGCCATTTGTTGCCATGATGTTTTTTATACTTTCCTTGATTTCTCTGGTAACCCAATCATTGTTTAATAGCATGCTGTTCGATTTCTTTGGATTGTTTTTATTGTAGTTGATATCCAGTTTTATGCCACTGTGACCTGAGAAGATGCTTGATATGATTTCTATCTTTTTGAATTTGAAGAGACTTTGCCTATGACTGAACATATGGTCTATCTTTGAAAATGACCCATATGCACTTGAGGGGAATGCATATTCTGTGGCTTTGGTGTGAAATGTTCTGAAGTTGTCAATAAATTCCATCACATCTAGTGAGTCATTTAGGATTGATGTTTCTTTGCTGATTTTCTGTTTAGAAGATTTATCCAATAGTGATATTTGGGTATTAAAGTCTTTTACTATGATTGTATTTCTGTCAATCTCTCCCTTGATATCCTCCAGGAGTTTTTTTATGTATTTGGGTGCTCCGGTATTGGGTGCATATATGTTTACCAGAGTTATTTCTTCTTGTTGGCTTGTTCCCTTTAGTATTATGAAGTGGCTTTCCTTATCTCTTGTTATGTTCTTCACTTTGAGGTCTAATTTGTCAGATATAAGTATTGCTACCCCAGATTTTTTCTTTTCATTTCCATTTGCCTTAAAAACCTTTTCCCATCCCTACATCCTTAGTTTGTGTGCATCATTTTTTTTCTGAGGTGTTTTTTTTTTTTTTTTAGACGGCAGATATATGGGTGGTTACCCTCTGTGTTTTGATTGGGGCATTTAATCTGTTTACATTTAAAGTTATTATTGATAGGTACCTATTTGTCACCATTTTTTTCTCTATTCCTGTGTTACTTCTTTACTTCCTGTTTCTTTCTTTCTTTCTTTCTTTCTTTCTTTTTTTTTTTTTTTTTTTTTTTTACAGCAGACCCTTAGCATTTCTTGCATTGCTGGTTTGGCGGTAATAAATTTCCTTAGTCTGTTTTTTCTGTGAAGCTCCTGATTTCATCTTCAATTTTGATTGATAGCACTGCTGGGTACAGTATTCTTGGATTCAGACTTTTCCTTTGCATGACTTTGTATATTTCATTCCATTTCCTTCTGGTCTGATGAGTTTCTGTTGAGAAATTAGTAGCTAGTCTGATGGGTGTTCCTTTGTAGGTAACTTTCCACCTCTCTCTGGCTGCTTTTGAGAATCTTACTTTGTCATTGGTGTTTGCCAATTTAAGTATAATTGCCCTGGCATCAGTGTTTTGGGGTTCATTTTGCTTGGGATGCTGTGACCTTCTGGGATTTGTGTGGGTTTTTTCTTCTCTATATCAGGGAAGTTTTCTGTCATTATTTCTTCCAACAGGTTTTCTATTCCTTGCTCAGTTTCCTCTCCTTCTGGTGCCCCTATTATGAGGATATTGTTTTGTTTTTTTGTTGTCCAAAAGTTTCCTTAGGTCTCCTCCTGCTTTTTAATAATTTTTCTAGAATCTGCTCTACTTGGGTATTTTTTCCTACCTTGTCTTCTATCTCACTGATGGTGTCCTCTGCTTCTTCTAGTCTGCTCTTGATGCTTTCTATTGAGTTCTTTCCAGAAGTGATGTTATTTTTCATTTCTTTTTGGTTTTTCATTTCCTCTTGGTTCTTACCCATATTGTAGAATTTGTCTTCCATTCTTTTCAGCCACCTTATGACCATTTCTCTGAATTTTTTTTCTGGGAAATTGCTTGCCTCCATTTCATTTACTTCCTTTTTTTGTGATGCCTGATTTTCTTACATATACGGGCTGTTTCTTTGTCTCACCATGGTCTCTCTTCTCCAGGTGTTTGGTTATGTAATTATCTCCTTCCTGTGCTGATATTATGGCAAAAAATACAATACAATCAGGTACAATGCAGAAGGCACTGAGCAGAAATTTACTCATGATATTAATAATCCCAAATAAAGGTGATCACCAGAGAGAGACAAATTAAGGAATAGGAGTGAAAGAAGAACAGAGAGAAAAAAGAAAGGAATGCCAAAATGAAATTGGGAAAAGAAAAAGAATAAGAGAGAAAAGAAAAAGAATAAGAAAGAAAAGGGGAACAAACTATATATATGGGGAGATAATTCCAATAGAACAGTCAGTAATCCCAACAAATGCCATCAACAAGTACCTGCAGATGAATAAAAACTAAAAAACAGCTAATATTAAGAGAGGCATGGGAAAACAGAAGGGAAAAAAAAAACAAAGGAAACAAAAAACAAAGCAAAAAAAGAATAAGTAAAACAATCTTACAAAAAAGCATAAAAATCAATATAATCAACATTCAAGCAAACCACAAAAGGACAGAGAGAAAAACAAGTTTTTGGATAGTGATGACAGAGAAGACAGAGGTGTGTATGGACTTGGAGTAGGGGACTAGAAAGTGGATATATAAGAAGGGTGACATTTTATCAGGGAGTAGAAAGAAAGAATAGGGAAAATTTAAAGTCAGAAAAGGGTAAGAGAAACAGGACAACAAAAGGGGAAAAGTTAGGAAGAGAGTATGACATAAAGGTAGAGCTGAGATAGAGTAAAATGATGCTAAAGGAAAGATATAAATAGGATGTAAAATACTAATCTGAAAGTAAAATAAAGAGAAAATAAAATGACACTTTTTCTTAACAAAAGGTAAATAGTAGTAGTAATAATACTGATTGAAAATAAAAATGCAATAATTAAAAAGATAAAATCAAGTGAGAAAAAAGGAAAAAAATTAGTTTCTTAAGTAAAAGTTGAAGAAAAATAAAATAAAATGTGCCATAGTGAAAGTCATTCACTTCCTCTATTGTTCTCTTTGGCATGCCTGCTTCCCAGTCAGGTCATTATTGCAGTTTTCTGCATTCGAATGCTCCTCAGTGTTGTAAGCCAGTCCTGATTTTTAAGCAGGCATTGTGTTTTAATTTATTGTATTCCTTAATGTGTGATTTCGCAAGAGTCAATTTGTGATTTAGCCCCTGAGTGGCAGTGTTTCTGGATTGACCTCTGGGTTTATAGGTCCTTTCTAGCCAGTTATTAGATCCTGCTTTCTCTATGGCATTTGATACCAGTTTGTGGGAGTGGGATGCCCCAGAGCTAGTTCTCTGATCTTTACTCCCCGCTCTGATCCCCAGTTTCCAGAAAAACACCTTTCTCTGCATTCTCCCAGGGTGTCCCCAGCTGGGTGATCCCATGTATTGGGCTTAGCCATCAGAAGCAAGTATCTGAAGAGGAAAAAGCTTAAGTATGTGAATTCTGCAGCTGCATGCACCTTTTAGCAGTTCCCCTTTTCCCTTCGTGTCCAAGCAGCCAGCACACTTTTAAATTTCCCAGGCTGTCCTTGTACATCAGATCAAAATGGGTTGCTTTCTAGGGATCCCTTCTATCAGCAGCTCTGAGGACTCCCTTCCACATTTACGGATCATGCCAGCCCCAACAGCCATAGATTTCTCTAGGTGCAGACTTCCTCCAGTCCTCTAGCTCCCGTAGTGAATGCATTTCTCTGTCCTGTGGGATCAGAGACCTCACCTTATCCCAGGCGAAATCCAACCTTCCATGGTGGAGTGTAGAGTTCCTCTGAATCTGTGTGTTTTTGCCAATTGGGGACCAGTGTTCTGGGATTTGCAGCTTTTCAGTGGGTGCCGCAGATGTAGACTTTCAGGCTTCCAATAACATCCGTTTTCCCCTTCAAGGTGGTGTGGTCTCTGTGTACAAGCTGGTGGCTCCGGCAGGGAACCCAGCAGCAGTGGGTGCTGCCTGGTCAGGGGAGCCCCACCCAGCAGTCCCCCACCTTCTTCCAGAAAATAGCTTAGCTGTCCCTTAACTTACCAACGAACACTCCCAGTGCAACCCTCAGCTGTTCTTTCTGTCTGCTCTGGGATAAGCCTCGGGACACATCTATCTATTCCACCACCATTTTTTTTCTTGTATTTACAACTTTATTGTTTCATATATACAAATTTATATTTTTGTTAGATTTGTTAGCTTTTGTTTAGATTTCATATTAAAATATGTCAAAATTCCTTAATTATTAATGTCAGAGGCATTGGGTTTTGTTGTTGTTCAAGATAATAATCCCAATAGATTTCATATATACTTTCCTCTAAATCAGTGGTTCTCAACCTGTGGTTTCTATATGTTGTAGCGTATATCAGTACTTTATTTCTTCTTATGATTAGTATTTCATTTATATACATAACACATTTGTTTGTCCATTTATTTATTAATCTATTTTGAGTTATTTCCACCTTTTGGCTATTGTGAATAGTGCTGCTATAAATATTTGTATTCATTTAATTTGTTTTGTTTAAAAATCTTTTTTTCATTTCATTTGGTTATATACCTAGGAGTACAATTGATGGACTATAATGGTAATTCTATGATACATTTTTTTTTGAGACTTGCCAAACTGTTTCCACAGCAGTGCTCTACTTTACATTCCCATCATCAATATATAAGAGCTCCTATCTATGTCCTTGTGAACATTTGTTATTTTTATTTTCTCCTTCTCTCTCTCTCTCTCTCTCTCTCTCTTAATATAATAATAATAATATTATTATTATTATAGCCATTCTAGTACATGTGAAGTAGTATTTCATTGTAGTTTTGATTTGCATTTCCCTAATGACTAATGATGTTGAGCATCTTTTCATGTGCTTGTTGGTCATTGTGATCTTTGAAAATATATCTATTCAAATTCTTTTTTCATTTTCCACAAAATGATAATTAGGCTGCTTGTCTTTTTATTGCTGAATTGTAAGTGTTCTTTACATATTCTGACTACCAGACTGTTATCAAGTATGTTTACATATATTTGTTTCATTCTGCAGGTTGACTTTTATATTTTCTTGTAATGTCCTTTAATGCAAAAATTGTTTTAAATTTTGAATAAGTTTAATTTATATATTTTTTGTGTTGCTCATGCTTTTGATGTTATATATAAGAATCTATTGGCAAATTCAAGGTTATGAAATTGTACTTGTATGTTTTATTCTAAGATTTTATGGTTTTAGCTCTTATATTTGGGCTATTGATCCATTTTGAGTTAATTTTTGTATGTTATATGAGTTAGCATTTTAATTTCATTATTTTGCTTGTGAATATCCAGTTGTACAGCTCTGTTTGTTGAAGAGACTAATTTATTCCCCTTGAAAATCAATTATCCAGAGAGGAATCTGAGATGGCAGCAGAGTAGATAAAAGTTACACTCACCTCCTCCCAGATCCAAACAGGAATTACAACTAAAATGTAGAACAATCAACCTGAATAACCAACTAAAACTATCTGAGCAGAAATTTTATAAACAAGGATTTACAGAAGCCACATTGAGACTGGTAGAAAAGGGGGAGATACCTATGGTGGCTGAGGAAACAGAGGGATATCTTAACTTCAAAGGCCCCCAGAAGAATATGTGGCCTCAACTCCATGCCAGGTTCACCACTCCAGGATACCAGAGCCAAGAAGAGGAGCCCATACAACATCTGGCTGTGAAAATAATTCACCAGGATTCTGTCCACCAGGAAATCAGAAGTCTGCTAGAGACCCAGGTAAACTCTTAAAGGGCCAGCATACAAAATTTCATACACAGCTACACACTCTAGGCTCAGGCAGAGGGAAAGCAGAGAGAGGCCAATGGAGTAATGCGAGAAGGTACTGAGTTGTGTGGCTACAAGGAGAGAGCTAAAGAAATAGTTGCAAGGGTCTCTATGCTGTGTCCCTTAACCAAACTGCACATAGATACAGTCTTTCCTGGGTTGAACATTCCCCTCCTTATGGCATCAGTTTGAAAAAGTGCAATAGATCCATTCTCCTGACATTTTTGTTTCCTGTCCAGATGAACTCCTGTCCTATACAGTAGTCAATTTTTGAGCCCATGATGTAGAGGTCCAGAAGAACTCAGAGGGTGTTAGTCATTGAGTTTTATGGCTCTGAGGTAGAGGTCATTTTGCCACCTACACCTGATAGGTGCTACTGTTCCTGAGCAGAGCCCTCCCTTCATATGGCCAATTCTGGGTCTGTTTGGTCTTGATGAACTTTTATGGTTCCACCCTGATAACTCTCTGAGACCTCCACCCCACTACAAAGGTCTGCAGGCACCTAGCAGGTGGTGGCTGGCCGTGGTGTACCCTGGAGTTATTGCTAAGTAGTCTCAGATTGAGCACTTCAACAATATGGTGAAGATCACTTGGCCCTTTCTGGTTACTAATGGAGAAAATATATCATGTAACTTGCATACCACCAGAGGGTCTTTCAGCGACTGAGCTTAATAGGCAGCCAGCAGGTAGAGGAGGATCTTATGGTGCCTTTGGCCTTTTGAGGACCTATAACCAGGCTCAGTGCTGGTGAAAGCCAGGATTTATGAGAAGCTTGGCTCCTCCCATAACCAGGCCAACAGAAGCAGCCACAAATGTGGATTGCTTTGGACCCCAAAAGAGGCAGCCCAGGGTTGCTCACAGGTAGTACAAGTCATTGATATGCACCAGAGTCTTCCCAAGAGGCCCCAGAACTAATACCTCCAGTGGCTAACTTCAGACCACATCATAACATGACCCAATTAGCTCTAAATGGAGATCTCCACAGAATTTTCTGGAGAAAATTCTGCTTTATGGGGTCAGCTTCTGTACAGCTTATATACTGTGGTTGGATTTATCCACATATTCAGCTAGCCTGAGGGTTTATCCCACTCATGGATTATCCAGTAGCAATCAAGACTCAATACAATAGGAGGGCTCACATAACAGTACAGGAACATTTATGGAGTACCTAGCTCAGGTGATTAGAGGAAACTTGTACATTGAGCCACATAAGACATGTACTACATAAGACAAACACACCAAAACTGGGGGATATAGTTGATCTATTCAGCACACAGAATAGATACATAGGGGCTGCCAAAATGGTGAGACAAAATAAAATGTTGCAAATAAAACTAAATAAAAAGAAATCCCCTAAAAATGAACTAAATGAAATGGAGGCAGGCAATATAACAGATACAGAGTTCAAAACAATGGTTATAAGGATGCTCAAGGAACTTAGAGCTCCAACAAAGACATAGAAAGCATAAAAAAGATACAGAAACTAAAAACAAGAGTCAGAAATGAAGAATAAAATATTTGAAATGAAGTATACACTAGAAGGAACCAATAGCAGATTAGATAAAGCAGAAGATCAAGAAATACCCAATCATAGCAGACATTTTTTTAATGAGGATAATTTGAAGGATTTCTAGGAGAACATAAAGCATATCAACAACATCTGCATCATAAACACACCAGAAGAAGAGAGCAGGGATTGAGAACCTATTTGAAGAAATAATGACTAAATACTTCCCCAACCTGGTGGTGGGGGGGGGGGGGGCGGGAAAAAACACAAGTCCAGGAATCACAGAGAGCCTCAAACAACATGTACCCAATATAAAGAAAATATCTTAAAAACAGCAAAAGACAGTTACCTACAAGAGAACCTCCATAAGATTGACTGTCAGATGATTTCCAAACAAACATTTTAGGCCAGAAAGGATTGTCATGAAACATTCAAAGAAAAGTAAGCAAGTGTCTACTACCAAGACTACTCTACACACAAGACAATCATCAAAAATTGAAAAAGAAAAATCTTTTAAAAAGTTTATTACCAACAAACCAGTATTAAAAGAAATGTTAAATGGACTTCTTCAGAAGAAAAAAAAAGGAAAAGAGAAATATTGTTATAAAAAATAAAAAGGTGCCTTGGCCAGAGTGGTTCAGTTGGTTGGGCATCATCCCATGCATCAAAAGGTTGCTAGTTCAATTACCATTCAGGATACATGCCTGGGTTATGGTCTCAACCCTGGTAGGAGATCCTCTCCCTCTCTCTTCCTCTCTTAAAATTCAATAAAAACATCCTTTAAAAATAATAAAATGGCAAAAATACATAACTGTTAATAATCATGTAAATTTAAATGGATTAAATGTTCCAATCAAAAGACATAGGGTAGCTGAATGGAAAAGAGAACGATATCCATACATATTCTGTTTACAAAATACAAGTCACACACAAACTGAAAGTAATAGAGCAGAAATAGTCATACAAATGAAAATGAAAAAGAAAAGCTGGAGTAGAAATAAATATATCAGACAAAATAGACTTGAAAACAAAGGTTATAATAAAACACAAAGAAGGAAATTACATATTGATAAGGGCTTCAATCCAAGAAGATGATAAACATTTAAGCATCTAACATAGGAGTACCTAAATATATAAAGCAAAATTTAATGGACATAAAAGAAGAGATCAACAGTAATACAGTCATAGTAGGAGATGTTAACACTCCACTGACATCAATGAATATATTTTCCCTCCCCATGCAATTGACAAGACACAGTGGCCTTAAATCACACACTGAACCAGAAGGATTTAATTGATATTTTCAGAGCATTTCACCACAAAAGAGCAGAATATACATTATTTATGTGCACATTGTATATTTCCCAGAATAGACCACATATCAATCCTATCTAGTAAAAGAGTAATATGCAAATTAACCACCACTCCACTACCCACACAAGCCACTCCCACCAGCCAATCAGGAGCAAGTATGCAAATTAACCCAACCAAGATGGCTGCAGCCACAGAGCGAGCAGGAGGCTTGGGTTTCCCTGGTAATGGAGGAAGCCAAGTTTTCCACACACCCTGGTGGGCCTAGGCCTCCACTCAAGCTACAGAGTTTCAATTATAGAACATAAATAATTCCCAACAAAAATGGTGGCAGCCACAGATATTGAGAGAGCAGGAGACTTGAGTTGCCCCCAGTGATGGAGGAAGCCAAGCTCCTGCAGCCCTAGCCTGCCTTGGCCTCTGCTATGAAGTTTAAATTATAGAAGATAAATAAATTCCAACAAAAAATGGCTTCAGCCACACAGCAAGCAGGAGGCTTGGCTCCACTCAAGGCTACAAAGTTTCAATTATAGAAGATAAATAAATCCAAGATACCAGGGCCTCTGCTTGGGTCACTGGGGGGCATGGCCAGCCTGCAAACCACCATAGGCCCCTCATCCAGGCTGTCCCATGTGCCAAGGGAACCCCCACCCTGATCCAGGACACGCTTCAGGCCAAACCAGCTGGCCCCCACCCATGTACCAGGCCTCCATCCTATCTAATAAAAGAATAATATGAAAATTGACCATACTTCAACACACAAGATGGCTGCCCCCATGTGGTCAAAGATGGCTGCCCCATGTGGATATAAGATGGCCACCACAAGATAGCCAGCAAAGGAGGTCAGTTGAGAGTGACCAGGCTTGCAAGGGAGGGCAGTTGTGGGTGATCAAGCCAGCAGGGGAGAGCAGTTAGGGGTAACTTGGCCGGCAGAGGAGGGAAGTTGGGGGTGACGGGCCTGTAGGGAAGAGCAGTTTGGGGGGGGACCCAGGCCAGCTGGGGAGAGCAGTTGGGGGGGGGACCAGGCTTGCAGGGGAGGGCAGTTAGGGGCAAAAAGGCTGGAAGGGGAGCTGTTATGCATCAATCAGGCTGGCAGGGGAGTGGTTAGGGGGTGATCAGACTGGCAGGCAGAAGTGGTTAGGGGCAATCAGGAAGGCAGGGAGGTGAGCAGGAATCAGGCCTAAATGGGCAGTTGGACATCACTCAAGGAGTCCCAGATTGGAGAGGGTGCAGCCTGTGCTGAGGGGCACCCCCCATGCACAAATGTCATGCACCTGGCCTCTAGTATATATAAAAAGCCAGCAACCGGAATGCCATATGCCTGGAATGACCAATCACTATGACGCCTACTATGGTCAATGAACTAGTCTGATCAGGGGATGGGGCCAGCTGACCAATCTTCCATGGCCCTTCCTCCATTCTGATCACTAAGGGCTCCTTGAGACTATTCAGACCCAAGCTTGGCCTCTGTCTTTGTTTCCTTAGTAAAGCTCAAAATGCAGGGTGTAGCAGGCTGTATCACCTAAGGCGGGTTTCCTCCCCCTCCCCCACATAGCTCCTCCCAGGGGAAATTGCCGTTTCTGTTTGGAAAGGAATGAACAACTTAATGCATGACTCATGGCTACTGATTTTCCAAGTTTTCTTGCCCTACTTCCCACCCCCACCTGTCCTCAGGTACCTCAAGTTCAGGTCTCCCTTCCTGCACCAATGCCTCAGATGTGTAGTTGCAAATGAGAACTCCTGTGTTCTCTGTTTACAAATTCATTTTAAAAATAAATAAAATAAAATAAGATAAGATAAAATGGCAATCAAAACTGTGGCTCTCTCCCCCACTGGCTCTGGTCTGCCAGGTCTGGGTTTAGACTTTGCTTCCATGAGCAATTGTATTACCTTTTGTGGCTGCTTGCATGATATGGGTGCTATGGGTTTAGAGGTAGCAAGTTTTGAGGCACCATCAGTTGGGTTCCTGCTGCCGCTGTGGGTGTGTGTGTGTGCTTCTGGAACTGTTCTTCCCATAGCTCAGCACCCTCCTTTCTGGGCAACACCCCTTCTCGTGATCTCACCCTTTTTACTGATCTCAGGTGCCTTCTATTCTTTCTTGTTATAAGTCACCTCCTCAGTTGGACCACAGTTGAAAATTCCATGGGAATATTCTCCAGTTTAATTGTATTTCCAGCCTGGCCCTGGCACTAGGTGCCTGACAGGTCTGTCTATTCAGCCACCATTTTCTCCTCCTCCTCTCTTTTTTTTTCTTGCTGATTCTGGTTTAAGGTTTATCAGTGTTGTTTATCTTTTCAAAAAACCAGCTTTTGATTTCCTTGATCATTTTTATTTTATTTTTTAAATGTTATTTTTTTTCTTTCCATTATTATTTCCTTTCTTATACTCCTTTGGGCTTTGTTTGTTGTTATTTTTTCTAGTTCTTTTATGTGTAAGACTTGATTTTTTATTTGAGATTTTTCTTGTTTCTTGAGTTAGGCTATGTATTTCCCTCTTTGGACTGTATTTGCTGTGTCCCATATGTTTTTTGGTTGTTCTGTTTTCATTTTCATTTGTCTCAAGGTATATTTTCATTTCTTCTTTGATCTCATTGTTAACTAATTCATGGTTTATTACTACATTATTTAGGTGCAGCAAGTTTGGAGGCACCACCAGTTGGGTTGCTGCTGCCTACTATTCTAGGAACCAGACAGATAAAAACACTAGGGTCCCAGAGAACCCTATTGGTCGCCATACAAGGATCTCTGTCCAGGCAAGGGCAGAGTAATATTTTGGGGCACTCATGGAGGAGTAGGTCTGGGACATATTCCCTGAAAGCAAAACAGTATCAACCCCACCTAACGCCTTGTCAGAAACAGATTCTTGAGTGGTTAAGTTTGATAGCTAGTGGATAGGCACAGAGGACAGATTGGCTGCTCCTGCTTGCAACCAAGGCCTGTGGAATCAGACACAAGCAATGGACCAGTGAAATCAGTTGGAACTTCAAAAAGAGTGCTAAAAGCCAAAAGACAGTGCCTGACATAGATAGCACTTAAGTACCTAATAGGAAGCCCAGAATTGGCAGATGGAACAGAAGAGTGGGGTCCTAAGCCAGTTTCCATGGGGCATTAAAACTTACTTGATGCAAACAACACTTCACTTAATTTTTTACTTTTTGCACCTTTTTTTCTTCCCTGCTTTTTCTTCCAGTTTTTCTTCTCCCTTTTCTTTTTAGCTTTTCTCTTGCCTTTTCCCCCCTCACTCCCTTTTTTAAATTGATTTTCCTTATCTATCTGCTTTATTGATTTACCAGAGACCAGGTGCATGAAATTCATGCATAGGGGGAGGGGACTATGTTCCCTCAGCCCAGCCCGCACCCTCTTAAATTGGACATCCCTCTCACATTCTGGGACTGCTGGCTCTTAACCACTCACCTGCTTGCCTGTCTGATTGCCCCTAATCCCTCTGCCTGACTGAACACCCCTAACTGCCTCTGTCTGCCTGCCTGATTGCCCCTAACTGCCCCCCCTGCCAGTCTGATTGTCCCTAACTGCTCTCCCTGCTGGCCTGATCACCCCTAACTGCTCTCCTCTGCCTGCCTGATTGCCCCTAACCCTCTGCCGGCCTGATGGCGCTCCCAAATGCCCTCCCTTGCGAGCATGATTGCCCCTAACTGTCTCTGCCTTGGCCCCTACTACCATGGCTTTTTCTGGAATGAAGTTGGACATCTGGAAGATGGCCAATTGATCCAGTCTAATTAGCACATTACCCTTTTAATAGTATAGATTATATAGGATAGGATTATTTAAATGGGGGGTGGCTTTTTCAGCAGGAGGAGGTGCTCTTGGCAGACAAAAATACATAATCCCTATATCTGGACTGATACCCAAATACATGGAGGCTAGATAGCATGCTTTTAAACAATGAATGGATTACCAAAGAGATCAAAGAATAAATTTTAAAGAAATCTTGGGAACAAATTAAAAAGAACACACAACAATCTAAAATCTATGTGAAAGCAGTCCTAAGAGGGAAGTTCATAGCACTACAGGCCTATCTTAAAAAACAAGTAAAACTGGTAATAAGTTATCTAACACTACAACTTAAAGAATTAGAAAGAAAAGCCCAGAACAAGTAAAAGGAAGAAAATAATAAAGATTAGAGTGGAAATAAATGACATATAGACAAAAAACAAAACAAAACCAAAACCTCCAAAAAAACCCAACAAACCAAAAAACAACAACCATAAGAAAGATCAATAAAATCAAGAGCTAGTTCTTCAAAAGGATAAAAAAGATTGATGAACCTTTAGCCAGATTCGCCAGGACACAAAGAGAGAGGACCCAAATAAACAAAATCAAAAATAAAAGAGGTGAAGTAACAACTGACTCCACAGAAGTACAAAGGATTGTAAAAATATACCATGAATGACTTTATTCCAACACACAGGAGAACCTGCAAAAAATGTACATATTCCTAGAAAAATACAATCTTCCAAAATTCAATCAGGGAGAATCAGAAAACCTGAGTAAGCTGATAACTCTTGATTAAGTTGAAGCAGTAATAAAAAAAAAAATTCTGGCAAACGAAAGTCCTGGTCTGGATGGTTTTACAGACAAGTTTTACCAAATATTCAGGGAAGAACTAACACCTATCCTCAAACTATTTCAAAAAATTCAAGAGGATGGAGCACTTCCTAGCTCTTTCTATGAGGCCAGCATCACTCTAATTCCAAAACCAGATAATGACACGACAAAGAAAGAGAACTGCAGGCCAATGATGACCATAGATGCTAAAATCTTCAACAAAATTTTAGTATATTTGATACAGCAACACATTAAAAAGATTATGTATCATGACTAAGAGGGATTTTTTCCAGGGATGCAAGGCTTGTACACTATTAGCAAACCTATAAATGTGATACAGCACATAAACTGATAATTGCAAGACAAAAATCACATGATCATATCAATTGATGCAGAGAAAGCATTCAACAAAATCCAACACCCTTTTTTGATAAAAACTATTAGCACCAATAGAGGGATCACACCTCAATCTAATAAAAGTCTTACATGACAAATCCACAGCCAACATCATACTCAATGGGCAAAAACTAAAACCATTTTCCCTAAGAATAGGAACAAGACAGGGGTGACCTCTTTCAACACACTTGATCAACTTAATACTGGAAGTTTTAGCCATAGTGATCAGAGAAGAAAAAATAAAAAGCACCCAAATTGGAAAGGAGGAAGTAAAACTCTCACGAATCCCAGATGACATGATAATGTGCATAGAAAACCCAAAAGACTCCATCAAAAAATACTAGATGTAATAAGTGGATTTGGCAAAGTAGATGATACAAAATTAACACCTAAAAATCCATATCATTTTTATACACCAATTGTGAACTCTCAGAGAGAGAAACTTAAAAACAATCCCGTTTACCATTGCAACAAAAAATTAAGATACTTACAAATAAACAACCAATTTGATAAAACATCTGCATTCAAATATTACAGAACATAAAAAATGATAGAAGATATAAATAAGTGGAGAAATATACTGTGATCATGAATTGATAGAATCAACATCATTAAAATGTCCATATTACCCAAAGCAATCTACAGATTCAATGTAATCCCTATAAATACCAACAGCATATGTCACAGATCTAGAACAAACACTCCAAAAATTTATATGGAACCAAAAAAGACCTAGAATAGCCACAGCAATCTTGAGAAAGAAAACCAAGTTGGAGGAATCACAATACCAGATATCAAGCCACTGTACTCAAAACAACCTGGTACTGACATAGGACCAGGCATATTGATCAATGGAACACAGCAGAGAACCCAGAACTTGACTGAAGCAATTACACTTAATTAATATTTGACAAAGGAGGCAAGAGCATACAATGGAGTAAATGGTGTTAAGATAATTGGGCAGTAACATGCAAACAAATGCAACTAGACCACCAATTTACACCATACACAAAAATAAACTCAGAATAGATAAAAAGCTTAAATGTCACAAAATCATGAAAATCCCAGAAGAAAGCATAGACACTAAAACCTGACATCTCATGTAGCAGAATTTTCACCGATACATCGTCTAGGGCAAGATAAACAAAGAAAAAGTAAACAAATGGGACTATATCAAACTAAAAAACTTCTGCACAGAAAAAGAAATTGCCAACAAAATGAACAGGGAATCCATTATTTGGCAGAACATATTTGCCAATAATACATCTGATAAGGGATTAATTTCCAAAATATACAAAGAACTAATCAACTTAACACCAGGAAGACAAATTTTAAAAAATGGGCAAAGGACTTGAACAGATACTTCTCTAAAGAGGACATACAGACGGCCAATAGACATAAAAAATTGCTCAAAGCGACCGATCATCACATAGATGCAAGTTAAAACTACAGTGAGGTATCACCTCACACCTGACAGAATGGCTATCATCCATAGGCAACAAATAAAAGTGCTGGTGAGGATGTGAAGAAGAGGGAACCCTAATATACTCCTGGTGAGGATGCAGAATGGTGCAGACACTGTGGGAAACAGTATAAAGCTTCCTCAAAAAATTCAAAATGGAACTGCCTTTTGATTCAGCCATCCCACTTCTAGGAATATATCCTATGAATCCTGAAACACCAATCAGAAAGAATATGTGTATCCCTACATTCATTGCAGTGTTCTTTACTGTAGATAACAGCTCAAGTGCCCATCAGTAGATGAGTGGATAAAAAAGGTGTGGTACATTTACACCATGGAATACTATGCAGCTATAAAAAAGATGGAGCTCTTACCCTTTGAGAAAGCATGGAGGGACCTGGAAATTATTATGCTAAGTGAAATAAGTCAATCATAGAAAGACAAGGATCACATGATATCACTTATGTGTGGAATCTAATGAACAAAATAAACTAACAAAATAAATCTAGAAGCATGGATGCATGGAACAGAATGACATTTCAGAGGTGAAGTGAATGAAAGGAATGGGAAGAGATTAACCAAAGAACTTACGTGCATATAGCCCATGGACACAGACAATAGCATGGGGAAGGCCTGGGGAAGAATGGGGGCTGTGAGGAGGGGGAAATTAGGAGGAATGGGAATAAGGGATATCTGTAATACTTCAACAGTAAATTTAAAATAATAAAAGAAAGGTCTGTCTTATTAGAAAAACCTGACTTTACAGAAAAAGAGTTGGAGGAAGCTTAAGCAATTTACCAGCTGATATGGTGTTAGTGTTGGAGCAAGAGTAGACTAGGCTGTCAGGATTCAGGCGATGCACTCAGTATACTTTAATTGGACATTTTCCTCCTTTCATTCTAGAGCTGGGGAAATTACCTGTGCTTAAGCAAAGCCAGACAGCTGGTGGCTGAGCAGGCAGGTCCCCTCCTGCCTGTCTGCATTGTGACCTGCATGGACTGTGCTTTCCTATGGATTTAAAACTCCTAAGGTACTGCAGTTTCTTTGTCCTCCAGAGAAGGCGCTCCCTGGGAACAGGGATCAGAGCTTTCTATCTCCAGCTTCCCTCTTCTCCTGACACCTATGTAGTTAATAGCACTTTTCACAGTGTTGTATTTACTGTGTCTTCTTATTTTTTCTTGTTCACAGTATTGACTAGTGTGGGATTTACAGTGGTGAAACAACAAGGGATAGTATCCATTGAACCACAATTATTTGATTACACGTATTTATATCTCTCCTGTAAGATCTCTAAAGAATAAAGACTGTTCCTCTTCTCTGAATGTTCCATCAGTTAGAATAATAACTGGTACATAGCACATGCTTAATACATATTTTTGTATGAACATATCACACAAGAACCCACTTAAAATGTTTTAGTTTGTTCAATAGGAAGATATTTCTTTTTTTTTCTGATATGTCCTCTTCATTGTGTGTGATGAAAATCAGTATTCTATTCAATATTTTTAAAAAGAGTATAGTAAGAGTGAAATGATCCAAAATGAATTCAAGATCAATAATCTTATTTGGGATGCAGTTGATTAACCACTGTCCATATGCCTCTGCAATTTTAATAGTTTATCACCTATTTTCATACATTGTGGCATTTCTCAATGGATACACATGTATGCAGTTAATATTTTTATGAATGCAAAGGTTGGCCTTGTAATACTAGTGGATCAGTGCACTAATTTGAGCACATTGAAAGGGAATTAATTAGAATAAATATTTTAATATCACTATTCACCCTTTATAATAGAAGTGTCAGAAATTAAAGTAGTAAAATGTATATGAAAATAACATATAAATTTGTTAATAAACAATAAGAACATGATATAACAACAACAAAGATATGATATAAAAACAAGAACATGATATATAAACAGATTCTGTTAATACTTCAGCTTCAATTATGTTATGTCATAATCTTTTGATAATTAATCTAGTACCATTTACTAAAGATTTTTCAGTAGCATGATGATTACACCTACTTTCAATTTTAATTTATAACACGGTATGTGATCCATAAAAAATATATGACAAAGTCAAGTAAATCAAAATTTGAAACTTTTGCTTTGTGAAAGACTCTGTCAAGATGATAAAAAGACAAGGTAATATTTGCAAATCACATGTATGACAAAGCATTAAAATCTAAACTACATAAAAAACTTTCAAATATCAACATTGAAAACAAACAGTTTGGTTAAAAAATGGCTAAGGACATGGAGAAATATGTAGATGGCAAATAAGTACAGAAAAAGTTGCTCAAGCCATACCTGGTTTGGCTCAGTGGCAAGAGCATTGGCCTTCGGACTGAAGGGTCCCAAGGTTCGATTGCAGTCAAGTGCATGTACCTTGCTTGCGGGCACATCCCCATTAGGGGGTGTGCAGGAGGCAGCTGATTGATGTTCCTCTTTCATTGATGTTTCTAACTCTTTCTCCCTCTCCCTTCCTCTCTGTAAAAAATCAATAAAATATATTTTAAAAAATAAATAAAAAATAAAAATATGCTGGGTATTTTTGAAAATGTACATCATTTGGAGAAACGTTGCCTTTGCTACAACATTGAGTAAATTTTCTATCAAATAGTTTTTCATCAAAGAAATTTAGTGATAGGCAAAATTGACATGTAACAGTCATTCCACCACAACTATGTTAGATAATTGCATCTCATTTACTCCATTTTCGCTGTGAAGGCAGTCCCTAGCAGCATTAGTAGTATTTGTTGATGACTGTTCTTTAGATATATTCTGTCCATGACACCATCTTCTTTTGGCTTCTTAAGTACCTTGTGCCAATAGTTGGTCTTCAGATACATTCTGTCACTGACACTGGCTTCTTTTGGCTTCAGAGGTACTTTATGCTAATAGTTAGTCTTTAGACATATTCCCTTCATCCTCCTGTCAAGGTTCCGAGTGTGGTTGAACATGAATTTGGGTTGTCAGGGTGTGGACAGCAAACTGACCCTAGTCGATTCTGTGAGGAATGGGGCTCCTACCTCCCTGCTGTCAGAGTCTGGGGTGCGGGTATCTGGCTCTTGCCTCCCTGCTGTCAGAATCCAGGGCGTGGCTATCTGGCTCCCTCTTCCCTCCTGTCAGGGTCAGGGGTACAGGTGAATGGGATTCGGCACTGTCAGGGAGCTGATGAGGTCTGGGTCAGTGCTCATCATATCTACTGGCTGGTGGTCTGGTCATTGGTCATTCTGGTCATTATACCTTAATGGCCACTGGTCTTTCATTACATAGTATATTACTGAGTTACTATGATTAATGAAATATGTGGAAAGGACCAAGAACCATTCCTTATTTCACATAAAGAATAAAGCTGCTGAAGTTTTCCTATTGGACTTCTGATGAGTGCTGTGAATAGAATTTTACCAATAAACGAAGTTAAGATTTTAGTTGATATCTTATTTTACAACAGCACACTCCAATAAGTACTGATTGTGGCTGGGCACTGAAGATACAAAGTCAATAAAACACACACACACACACATCCTAAATAATAGGAGCCTAATATGCAAATTCTGCCCTTGGGCAGTTGTTTGGCCGCTCACTATGATGTGCATTGACCACCAGGGGATGGTGCGGAACTTGGTAAGCATTGGTGATGCAGTGCTGGCAGAGGATGTCAGTGGAGGTGTGGCTGGCCCCGATGGGCCCTGATGAGAGTAGGACTGGTGGGATGGTGGAGCAGGTGAGTGGGCAGCGCCAGGCCAATGTGGGTGAGAACTGGGGCCTGATTCCCGCAGGCCACTCTAAGGGGCCCCACGAATTTGTGTACCAGGCCTCTAGTGGGTGAATAAAAACATCAGTATGCTAAATTCAAGATTACTTACAGATTTGGGTTACATAAAAGAAAAGAGATAACTTTGAAAGAGATCTTTGAGAAATTCAATCCAGAGCAGAAGAATTTGTATGCAAATAAAATCTTTCTGATATGTAGCTTTAGAAGCTGGGGGATAATTCTCTGGGTGCAAGGATCTTTACAAGTGTTTTTTACAAGCATAAAGAGAAAAAAAAAGCCAGCATCTATTATTGGACAGACAAGTAGCTCACAAATGTTAGTAACACGGATCATAAGGAGACTTTTGAACTATACTGACCCCTGCACTCCACTCCAGAGACTATGATTCTGGAGGCTT
The DNA here is from genome assembly GCA_011751065.1 of Lasiurus cinereus. Taxonomy (NCBI): domain Eukaryota; kingdom Metazoa; phylum Chordata; class Mammalia; order Chiroptera; family Vespertilionidae; genus Lasiurus; species Lasiurus cinereus. The sequence goes on from JAAGEH010000237.1 coordinate 102,887, forward strand.
AGGAAGGCAGCCTAAGGAGCTGCTTAAGACAATTGACGGCCTGAAAACTTCATTCTGAAAAACAGTCTGCTCTCCCACAGCCATGATTGAACTCACTCTGGCCTTGTCCCAAGAGACTAGTTCCTGATTCTCTAGGTTCCCTCAGCTTAGTTTTTACTTTAAAACAGGCTTCCATCTTGTCTTTAAAGTTCCATTATTTCAAACCTAGTTTCCTGGGTTTCTCAGTTGCCAGATGTTTTCTTTCTGTGAAAATAAGCTGTCAGGAGTTATCACTGCTTGTGCAAGTTGGTAGGCCAATAGTATATTTGTGTCTTGTGTTTTGTTTTCTTGTCCCAAATCTTGGTAGCATTTGCTCTGATCTATAATCCACATATTCCATGGGTCAGAAGCCAAAGAACATTTTCTAGATATAATTTTCCAGCTTGCATTTTTTCCTTCCTGGACTCCATACCTCCTTTAATGTAAAGGCAGCTACCTTGAAACTATTTGAAACAATTTCTTAGGGGGAAGGCCACCTTCTTGATCTGATACTTGCTACAAGGGTGCCACTTTATTTAATTGAGAAAAATTAATGAATCAGTACTGTTCAAATGCATTTACAATCTTTTTTTTTCCCCTAAAAATTTGGAGGCTAGATGTTGTCAGCTGTTTTTAACCCGGAGAGGACCTAAATTTATGCACATTTTCTACTCCCTTTATTTTACAAACTGGCCAAACTTCCTTAAATGTATCTCTTTCTTGCAAAAAGATACAGCAAGAAGCAAGAAGCACACAACAACAATATTACCAAATAATTTGTCTTGTCCTAACAGTATTGCTGTGGAGCTCAGGTTGCAGGAACCTCTGCCATGTTCACCATGTGGCCTCCCAAGATCACAGGTCTTCTCCCTCTGGCTATGGCATGGGGATGAAGGTAGTTAGTCTTTGTGAAGATTTGTAAAGGGCAGTCTGGGATGTGGTGGGCACCACTACTGCTCATATCCCATTGACTAGACTCAGTCCTGGGACCACACACTACTGCAAGGGATACTGGGAAATGAAGTCCAGTTCTGTGCTCTGTGTCAAGGTCCCAGGAAAAGTACTTATGCCCAATAACCTTCCACTCATTCAACTAAAATCTGAGTGTGACAACCTTTTAGCTCCAGGAGCATATGCTGCCCTGTTGCAGAATTCTGCCCTCTCCCTCAGTCTGGGTGTATGTTACTGTCCTACCAGCTGGCTTCAAACCACGTGTGTATTGGCTCTGAATTCCCACAGCCCTGAGTGCTCATATAACCTCTCCACAGTAGGGCGTGGGCCCTTCCTTTCCTTCTTGTGCTACACCTGGCAAATAAAGACTAGACACAGGTTTTATTCTCAGGATAATTTTTTTTTTGAGAGAGAGAGAGAGAAAGAGAGAGAGAGAGAGAGAGAGAGAGAGAGAGAGAGAGAGAGAGAGA
>JAAGEH010000237.1:104335-127961 GCA_011751065.1 Lasiurus cinereus
AGAGAGAGAGAGAGAGAGAGAGAGAGAGAGAGAGAGAGAGAGAGAGAGAAACAATGTGTGATTGGTTATTAGGGGTGAGGATCCATCCTGCAACCAAGGTATATATGTGTCCTTGATCCAGAATCAATCAATCTGGTGACCCTTTTGTTTGCAGGCCGATGCTCTATCCACTGAGATAAACCAGCCAGGGCTGAAAATGGATTTTGGAGAGCATCTAAGAGTGTCTGTCCCAACAGGAAAGAGGAGCTTCTTCTTGCTGCTTTTGGGTAGGCTGCAGGACATCAAAGGAGGAAAGTTTAATCTCTCTAGAGCTGAGAGGTTTTGTTTTACTTTTACCTTTGTGGGGTGAGGACTGGGAAGAGGAGGATTTTCCTGGAAAGGCTCCTTATGTGTATTCAGATGTCTCTCTACACTGTTGTACTTCCCACAAAGAAGCTGGGGGATTTAGGAAACTATCAGCTCATTCCTTTGGGAAAGAAATAATAAACTGACATTTGCTTCAATAATCCTTTAAATGCCACAGGTTGGCTTTTGGAAGAGCCTTGATCAGCCGGCATTACCACTGTCCTTTTTACTCCTCCGAGAGCTGACACAGCACATAGAATTATTTTACCTTCCTGGAGTTCCTCCCATTACCCCAGCCCAGCAAGAGATGAATGCAAATGTCAAGGCTTGATCCTACAAACACAGTTTATGAGCACCTCTGTCATTTTTGATAAGCACTTAATTTAGCACAATCAATGTTTTAGATCTGAGTCAGCAGGTTATACACTTAGGAGCTCCTATAAGGTATTTGGGAAGGAGGGAGCATGAACAAGGTACTGGTCATGGTCACCAGATTTGAAGATGTATAGTCATTGTTCAGTGGTGTGTCAGGACCACTGTCAGGCCCCTAACCCAGAGTTTGAACATTTGGTAAATTACATAGGCTTCTTTTGGATGTAAGAAAATCTTTCCAGTAACAAGAATTTAAAGTTGGACTTCTCCTTTAAAAGCAGAATGACCTTGCCGAAACTGGTTTGGCTCAGTGGATAGAGCATCAGCCTGTGGACTGAAAAGTCCTAGGTTTGATTCCGGTCAAGGGCATGTACCTTGGTTGTGGACACAACCCCAGTAGGGAGTGTGCAAGAGGCAGCTGAATCAATATTTCTCTCTTATTGATGTTTCTAACTCTCTGTCCCTCTCCCTTCCTCTCTGTAAAAAATCAATAAAATATATTTTTAAAAAGCAGAATGTCCTTAATCACCGAAGAAATAGGTGTGCACATACCCCAAATACTTACCTTGGGTATGTGCACATGTATTAATGTACCATTAGCCTGAGTCACGTGGCCATAGATCACAATCAATGAGTTGGAAATGGGATGCCAATAGTTTGCTAGTATGGAAAGTTCCTCTAGCAAGGTACTCTACCTGTGGACAAGATGACAATGTATACAGGTTGCTGTCAGAGCCTACGCCACCTCGCTGATGCTGTAATTTGTAATGTGGTAAAAGCTTTGAGTTCTTTCTGAATTATCAAACGAGTTACTGGTCAGAAGCCTTGCTTCTGTGAAATGGTATGACAGTGGATGAGGCTTTTAAAAGTTCATGGGAAGAGGTACTGGCAGAAATATTGCAGGCTTGGAATGCAAAACCACATTCGGTATAAGTGAAGATCTCTTTGAGGAATTTCTTCCTACTGCATGATGGGGTTTCCAGTGCATTAAAACATGTGGTCCAATGACCACCAAGGAAAATGATGCTAAATCACAGAGGTCAGTGTTGTCCTCTGTTGCTGACATGGGTCAGCACTCAGCAGAGATGACTGCCAGGTGAACCTTGATGTGGAAGCCTGTTACTCGTGCCTTTGGGGCCCACACATGACTACAAAACCTGCTAGTGTGGCTTTTGGCTCAGAATCTTATTGAGTAGGTTTCAGAAAGGTGGCAGAGATAGTGACTGACATCCATAGAAGGGCTATCTATGATAGTTGCTATTTGGGGAGAACTTCCAAGAGACCAATACTTTCATATCATATGACTTCAGAAAGTTCATTTCCAGTGATTCTCCCCCACCTCCCACCCACAGCAACTTGTCATTGATTTTTCATTCTTGTTTGTTCCAAGTCCATGAACATCTTGTGAAGCCGCCAGTCATGACTTCTCCATCAAGGTAGTTCCATACCAAAGGCATATCTTCTTATAGGCACAGTGAACAACCATGGGAGGATCTAACCTTGAGGTCACTCCCAGATAGGCTGAAATGCTGTCGTTGTCCACTTTTGAGTGTGCCAGCATAACTTGTGGAACCATCTGAAAATATGACGCACATCTTCTGGTTCTCAGTTAACTGGTCACTGGGTCTATTGAGCTGTCAGGGTGGGTTGAAGAAAGGGGTCAATGCAGGAGAAGGTACACCAGAGTTTGAACTGCTTGTTCAAGCAACTTACTTGTGCCTTTATTACTTGCTGGAGTCCAATTTCCTACATATCAGTTACACTTGATGAAGGGCAGTAGCTGTATGTGTCCAGCTTTGTGGTTCAGTAACTTAGACACCACCCAGCTCTTAATGTGCATCTTGGGTCACATAGGAGCTACCAGGATCAAGTAGCAAGCCAGATGCTATTTTTTTTAAAGGAGAAGAGTTATCAAACAAATAAATCATGATCTTATTCCAAGATACTAAGGGACCATGCATATGTGTTTTCTATCAGGAGCCTGCTACCAACCCCATTGGATCTGTTGTGTATGGCCCCTGTGCCAGGCATCTGGACCAGCAGCTTGGATGTGCTGCAGTGCTTTCTCTCACTAGAGACCCATTCATATCTATAAGCCAAGGATAACCCAAGAAACAGTTCAAAATAGCATAGTCAAATATTTTGCACAATAATCTATTCCCACACATATTTCTCAGGTTTCACTCAATATAAACCAGCAAAAGTTTGCAATTATTTTAATACACTAGAGGCCTGATGCATGAATTTGTGCACATTGAAAGAAAATTAATTAGAAGAAATATTTTAATATTGTTATTCGTCCTTTCTCTATAATAGAAGTGTCAACCAAATTCGCAAGTGACAATAACAGATGGAAATACACATGCGCCATTGGTGCCAGTGAGAGCTTTATATCCCATCTAATAAAAGAGAAATATGCAAATTGACTGTACCTCTGCTACACCCATCAGCCACGCCCACCAACCAATCAGAGCAATTATGAAAATTAACCCAACCAAAATAGCTATGGCCACATAGAGAGCAGGAGGGAGGCTTGGCTTGCCCCTGACAATGGAGGAAGCCAAGCAGAGGCCTCCACTTAAGGCAACAAAGTTTTAATGGCTGTGCAAGCAGAAGGCTTGGCTCTGTTCCAGGCTACAAAGTTTCAATTGTAGAAGATAAATAAATCCCAGACACCAGGGCCTCTGCTTGCATTGCTGGGGTTTGTGGTGGCCTGCAAACCACCACAGGCCCCTCACCCAGGCCAACCCAGGCCCCATGGGACCACCTACCCCGATCCAGTACACCCTTCAGAGCAAACCAGCTGGCCCCCACCTGGGCAGCAGGCCTTTATCCTATCTAATAAAAGGGTAATATGCAGATTGACCATTACTCCAACACACAAGATGACTGCCCCCATATGGTCAAAAGATGCTGCCTCCATGTGGATACTAGATGGCCACCACAAGATGGCCAGCAGGGGAGGGCAGTTGGGACAGACCAGGCCTGCAAGGAAAGGCAGTTGGGAGGTACCCAGGCCTGCAGGGGAGGGCAGTTAGGGGTGATCAGGCCTGCAGGGAAGGGTAGTTAGGGGCAAACAGGCTGTCAGGGGAGCAGTTAGGCATATATCAGGCTGTCAGGGGAGTGGTTAGGGGTTGATCAGGCTGGCAGGCAGAAGCAGTTAGGGGCAATCAGGAAGGCAGGCAGGTGAGCAGTTGGGAGCCAGCAGTGCTGGATTGTGAGAGGTAGGATCAGGCCTAAAAGGACAGTCAGACATCCCTCAAGGGTCCCAGATTGGAGAGGGAGCAGTCTACACTGAAGGACACCCCCCAGTGCACATATTTTGTGCACCGGGCCTCTAGTATATAAACTTGCTTTATTAGACCTGCTTTCTGATTTAGCCAAACTTTTTCCAGCCCAGTGAAGCACCTCAACTTCTCTTTCAGGTCATTGTCAGCAACACAGCAGTAAATATCAACACAAAACAGATAATTATTGTAGACCACAAAGGGAGAACAAATGGTGAAATATTTAACTGTAGCAGTATTTGACTCTATTCTGTGCAGTGAGAAAATCTGAAGTCATTTTCAAGTTCCACCATTTCTTACTTTTTTTTCAGTTAGGTCATTTTTAAACTTTCTAAATCTCTATTTCTGGCTAATGAAAAGAAAATAGGATTCTACCGAGTTTCCTATCTACCTACTCCAGGACTTCTGCAAGGATCAAATGAGAATGAGACACATGAAAACACTTCACAGACATTTTGTTAAAGTGTAAAATGTTTGCACCCAGCTATAAAGCAAGACTTGTTCCTGTTCCTACTTAAGAAACTCCAAGTAGGCTAGTCGCTAGAAAGAGGAAAGAATTCAAAGAAATGGAATTCACAGCTTCTCTTCAATGTTGTAGTTTGTGATATTCCATGTAGACACTCCCATGCAAGAATATCTCCTAGTTTTTCTCAAGGAAGGATAACCTTGGATTCAAATTTGAACAAATTTGTGGGACAATAAAAACAGTGATTTGGACAAGGAGTTGTAGAATAACTGAGGGCTTATAATCAAGTCTAGTAAGTATTTTTTTAATTAAATATTTTTAATTATTCAGATTATTACAATTTTCCCTCTTTTTTCCACCCATACCTCCTCTCCATCCGGCTCCCACCCCACCCTCTGCCCTTACCTTCCCTGCCATTGTCCTCATCCATAGGTGTATGATTTTTGTCCACTCTCCACTTGAAACCCTCTCACCCCTTTTCCCCTGAGAATTGTCAGTTATTTCCTTTCTATGCCCCAGATTCTATTATATTCACCAGATTACTCTGTCCATCAGATTTTATTCACTTGATTTTTAGGTTCACTTGTTGATAGATATGTATTTGTTGTTCATAATTTTTATCTTTACCTTTTTCTTCTTCTTCCTCTTCTTAAAGAGTACCTTTCAGCATTTCATATAATACTGATTTGGTGTTGATGAACTCCTTTAGCTTTTTCTTATCTGTGAAGCTCTTTATTTGACCTTCAATTCTGAATGATAGCTTTGCTGGGTAGAGTAATCTTGGTTGTAGCTTCTTTCTATTCATCACGTTGAATATTTCTTGCCACTCCCATCTGGCCTGCATCGTTTCTTTTGAGAAATCAGCTGACAGTCGGATGGGTGCTCCCCTGTAGGTAATTAACTGTTTTTCTCTTGCTGCTTTTAATATTCTCTTTGTCTTTTGCGCTTGGTATTTTAATGATGATGTGTCTTGGTGTGGTCCTCTTTGGATTCCTTTTGTTTGGGGTTCTGTGTGGTTCCTGTACTTGTAAGTCTATTTCTTTCACCAGGTGGGGTAAATTTTCTGTCATTATTCCTTCAAATAATTCTCACTATCTTGCTCTTTCTCTTCTTCTGGCATCCCCATAATTCTGATGCTGGTACGCTTGAAGTTGTCCCAGAGGCTCCTTACACTATCTTCACATTTTTGGATTCTTTTTTCTGTTTGCTTTTCTAGTTGAGTGTTTTCTGCTTCTTTGTATTTCAAATCTTTGACTTGATTCTTGGGATCCCCTATTCTGCTGTTATGTCTCTGTATAATATTTTTTATTTCAGTCAGTGTATGTTTAATTTCTAGTTGGTCCCTTTTCATCTCCTTTTGGGTTTTGCCAAATTTATCCATCATCTCCAGGAAACTCTTGAAAAACCTTATAACCATGATTTTGAACTCTATGTCCAATCATTTGTTTTCCTGCATTTCTTTAGTTTGCGATCTGTTTCTTTGTCTCCACATTTTTGCTGTTTCCCTGAGTTGGTAGAGTAGCTTTTGTGTGCTAAGTGTTCCATATGGCCACATAGCTCCGCCTCCGCAGTTACCTGAGGTGGACTCTCTTAGTGCACCCCTTTATGGACTGTGTGTACAGCCTTGTTGTAGTTAAGTCTTGATTGTTGTTGGTATCACTGGGGGGAATTGACCTCCAAGCCAATCAGTTGTAAGGATCACCTGTGTCTATGCCAGGAGAACTTAGGTGCTGGAGTCAGCCTTATGATACAAGATTTGCAAAATTGCAAAAGCCTCTCTGTTCGGCTTGGATGGGGAAGAGTCTCACGGCTGATCAGACAGCCTTGGCTTCCTGTCAGTCTTGCCCTACGCGGTCTCAGTGTCCCTCGGTAATCACTGCAACCCTCTCTGTACGCATGCGTGCACGTCTCCAGACCTCTGCATTTCACGTCTCCCTGAGTTTCCATGTACTCTGGGTACCTGTATGAGTCTGGGTCGCCAGGGTCTCACCCAAAACTGGGGTTCAGTGCAGTTGGAAGTGGAGTTCAGTGCAGTTGGGAGGTTCAGTCTCCCTCCCGCTAGAGAAAGCTAGTGGCACAATCAGAAGTCAGTCCTTTCTGAGTACACTGGTGTGCGCGCCTCTAGACCTCTGCCTTTCACAGCTCCCCTGAGTTTCCCTGAGTTTCCGTGCACTCCTCCCTTTTTTTTTGACAGTCCAGACTCCCCCCAGAACTGAGGTTCAGTGCAATTGGAACTGAGGTTCAGTGCAGTCAAGTGTTTCTGTCTCTACTAGAGAAAGCCAGCCAGGCACTCCACCGCCCATCCTCTCCATGCATGTGTCTTTGTACCTCAGCTTTTTGCAGCTCCTCTGAGTCTCTGTGAGCCCCTTTTTTTCCTTCTAGTTGTAGAATTTCCACTCAGTCAGCTTTCCTGTGGTTCTGGATGATGACTATTTTGTCTTTTAGCTATAGTTTTGAGATTGCTGTGCATGGCAGCAGTTTAGGTGTTCACCTATGCCACTATATTGGTTTTTCTCCCCTAGTCTAGTATGTTTTTAATAGCCAAAAAATATTCCCATTCCAAATGCATATCCCTTTACAAGTCGCACTTTGCTACTCATCAAATCAAGATGTGGAGTCCATTTTCCATCCTCTTGTTTATTTTTAGGCTGAATGTACATTTATTTGTTTGTTTATTTATTTATTTATTTATTTATTTATTTATTTATTTATAGTTGACATTCAATATTACTTTATGTTAGTTTCAGGTTATTATCATAGTGATTAGACATTTTTATAATTTATGAAGTGATTCTCCAATAAGTCTAGAACCCATTCGGCACCATATGTAGTTATTACAACACAAGAGGCCCAGTTCACAAAATTTGTGCGCTTGGTGGGAGGGGTGGGGGCCCCTCAGCCTGTCCTGTGCCTTCTTGCAGTCCAGAAGCCCTTAGGGGATGTTGATGTAGGCCTTAACTGTCAATTGGACATCCTTAGTGCTGCTGTGAAGGCAGGAGATGCCGCTGCACTTGCCAGCATAAGCCCAGCCTCTGGCTGAGTGGTGCTCCCCCATGGGAATGCACTAACCACTAGGGGGAAGCTCCTGCAATGATAGCTTTGCTGGATAGAGTATTCTTGGTTGTAGGTCCTTGCTATTCGTCACGTTGAATATTTCTTGCCACTCCCGTCTGGCTTGCATCGTTTTTGTTGAGAAATCAGCTTACAGACATATGGGTGCTCCCTTGTAGGTAATGAACTGTTTTTCTCTTGCTGCTTTTAATATTCTCTCTTTGTTTTTTGCTCTTGGTATTTTAATTATGATGTGTCTTGGTGTGGTCCTCTTTGGATTCCTTTTATATGGGGTTCTGTGTGCTTCCTGGACTTGAAAGTCTCTTTCTTTTACCAGATGTGGGAAGTTTTCAGTCATCCTTTCTTTAAATAGGTTTTCAGTATCTTGCTCTCTCTCTTCTTCTAGCACCCCCACTATTCTGATGTTGGTACACTTGAAACTGTCCCAGAGGCTCCTTACACCATCTTCACATTTTTGGATTCTTTTTTTCTTCTTGCTTTTCCAGTTGAATGTTTTCTGATTCTTTATATTTCAATTTTTTGACTTGATTCTTGTCTTCCTCTAGTCTGCTGTCAGGTCTCTGTATAATATTTTTAATTTCAGTCAATGTATGTTTAATTTCTTGTTGGTCCTTTTCCATCTCTATTTGGATCTTTTCCATCTCTAGTTGGTTCTTTTTCATCTCCTCTTGGGTCTCCCTAACTTTATCCAACTTTTCTAGGATATCCTTGAAAAACCTTATAACCGTGGTTTTTGAACTCTAAATCCAGTCGTTTGTTTTCCTCCATTTATTTTGTTTGTGATCTCTTCTTTTGTCTCAGCATATTCACTATGCCTGGAGTACTTCTGTGTTGGTTTCAGCCTTATGATACCAGACTTGCAAAACTGCAAAAGCCTCTCTGTTGAGCCTGTGATGGGTGGAATCTCAGGGCTTAACGGATTGCCTTGCCTTCCAGTCAGCCCTGCCCTCTTCGGCCCCCAAGTCTCACGTGATGTTGGGAAATCGCTGGAGCAGTTCCTGTGTGCCCACAGTTTCCCGCAGTGCCTCTAGTCTGCTTCCCCTCTGGCTCCCCTGCGCTCTGGAACTATATGATTCTGGGTCCCCAGGGTTTCATCCAAAACTGGGGTTTAGTGGAGTTAGAAGTGGCACAATTGGGAGGGTCTGTCTCCCGTCCACTGGTGAAAGCCAGTGGCACAATCAGTAGTCGGTCCTCTGCGCACAGTGCCGTGCACACCACCAGAGTTCTGATATTCTGTCTCCCCTAAATTTCCATGCACTTCTCCTTTTTCACAGTCCAAACTACCCCTGTATGAATTTCAGCTGGATCTGGGGTTTAATGTCATAGGATAAAGGGTTCAATGCTGTTGGGAGTCTCCATCTCCCTCCTGCCAGAGAAAGCCAGCCTGATACTCTGGCACCCGCTTTCTCCACGCGTGTGTCTCTGTACCTCAGCCTTTTGCAGCTCCTCTGGGTCTCTGTGAGCCCTTTTCTTCCTTTCTAGTTATAGAATTTCCACTCAACCAGCTTTCCTGTGGTTCTGGATGATGTCCATTCTGTCTTTTAGTTGTAGTTTTGAAATTGTTGTGCGAGGCAGCAGTGTAGGTGCTTACCTATGCCGCCATCTTGGATTTTTTGATGTTTTTTATTTCTCCCTTGATCTCTCTGGTGACCCAGTCATTATTTAATAGCATGCTGTTTAGTCTCCATGTGTTTGATTTCCTTGGATTGTTTTTATTGTAGTTGATTTTCAGTTTAATGCCACTGTGATCTGATAAGATGCTGGATATGATTTCTATCTTTTTGAATTTGAAGAGAATTTGCCTATGAAACAATATATGGTCTATCTTTCAATGTGACCCATGTACAATTGAGAAGAATGTATATTCTGTGGCTTTGAGGTGAAATGTTCTGAAGATGTCAATTAATTCCATCACGTATAGTGGGTTATTTTGGATTGATGTTTCTTTGCTGATTTTTTTTTGTTTGGAGGACTTGTCCAGTGGTGAGAGTGGGGTATTAAAGTCTCCTACTATGATTAGATTGCTGTCAACCTCTCCCTTGATATCATCAAGGAGTTTTTTTTTAATGTATTTAGGTGCTCCTCTATTAGGTGCGTATACATTTACCAGAGTTATTTCTTCTTGTTGGATTGTTCCCTTTAGTATTATGAAGTGGCCTTCCTTATCTCTTGTTATATCCTTCACTTTGAGATCTAATTTGTCAGATATAAGTATTTCAACCCCAGATTTTTTTTCATTTTTATTTGCCTGAAAAATCATCTTCCATCCCTTCACCCTCAGTCTCTGTGCATCTCTTTTTCTGAGGTGGGTTTCTTGTAGACAGCAGATATATGGGTTATGTTTTCTTATCCAATCTGTTACCCTATGTCTTTTGATTGGAGCATTTAATCATTTACATTTAAAATTATTATTGATAGGTACTTATCTGTCACCATTTTTACTCATTATCCCTGTGTTCCTTGTTCCTTCTTTGCTTCCTATTTCTGTCTTTTTTTTTTTCTACAGCAGACCCTTTAACAGTTCTTTCATTGCTGGTTTGGTGGCAATAAATTCCCTTAGTCCTTTTTTGTTTGTGAAGCTCCTTAATTTACTTTCAATTTTGATTGAAAGCTTTGCTGGGTACAGTATTCTTGGATCCTGATTTTTCTTTTGCATGACTTTGTATATTTCATTCCATTCCATTCTAGCTTGATGAGTTTCTGTTGAAAAGTCAGTTGCTAGCCGATGGGGTTCTTTTGTAGGTAACTTTCTGTCTCTCTCTGGCTGCTTTTAAGATTCTTATTTTATTGTTGGTGTTCTCGAATTTAATTATAATGTGCCTTGGTGTCGGTCTTTAGGTTTCATTTTGCTTGGGACTCTGTGAGCTAGGTCAGGGAAATTTTCTGTTATTATTTCTTCAAATATTTCTTCCTTACTCAGTTTCCATTCTTTCTGGGACCCCTATTATGCAGATGTTGTTTTGTTTTGTGTTATCCCAAAGTTCCCTTAGGCTCTCCTCCTGCTTTGTAATTATTTTTCTAGAAGCTGCTGTACTTGGGTATTTTTTCCTACCTTGTCTTCTAGATCACTGATACAGTCCTCTGCTTCCTCTAGTCTACTTTTTATGCTTTCAATTGAATTCATTATAGCAGCAATGTCATTTTTCATTTCTTCTTGATTATTCTTCATTTCATCTTGGTTTTTATTCATTTCCTCTTGGTTTTTACTCATATTGTCGAATTTGTCTTCCATTCTTTTCAGCCACCTTATAACCATTTTCTGAATTCTTTCTCTGGTAGGTTGCTTGCCTCCATTCCATTTAATTCCTTTTCTGGTGATGCCTTCTTTTCTTTCATATGTGGGCTGTTTCTCTGTCTGCCCATTGTCTTTCTTCTCTGGTGTCTGGTTATGTAGTTCTTTCTTCTTATTCCAGGTGAAATCTGACCTTTCCGTGTGGCATGTGGAGCTTCTCTGAATCTGAGTGTTTGCACCATTGGTGCCTGGTGTTCTGGGTTCTGCAGCTGTTTGTGGACTACCGCAGCTGTAGCTTTTCAGGCTGCTGTAAACATCCACTTTCTCCTTCAAGCGGCGCAGTCTCTGTGTTCATGCTGGTGGCTCTGGGAGAAAAATCTGCGTGGTTGTGGGGCTGCCTGTTCGGGGAAGCCCCGTCACCTTTCACCCTTAACTCGCTAACAAACACTCCCAGTGCGACCCTCAGTGTTCTCTTTGTCTGCTCCGTGACAAGGCTCTGGACATATCTGTCTATTCTGCTGCCATTTTTTTTTCTGTTGATTTATTGATGATAGCCATTTTGATAGATGAATGTATAAAGAAGATGTGGTACATACATACAATGGAATAGTACTCATCCATAAAAAGGATACAATCTTGGCACTTGCAACAACATGGAAGGACCTCGAGGGTTTTTTGATATGTAAAATTTGCCAGTCAAGAAAGAGAAATAATTACATGTGAAATCCAAAAAGCAAAATTAGTGAACATAAAAAACAGAAACAGACTCATAAATATAGAGAACAAGCTGATGTTTGCCAGATGGGAGGAGTTTTCGGAAATGTGTGAAAAGGTGAAGGTTTAAGAAGTACAAATTGGGCCCTAGCTGGTTTAGCTCAGCATCAGATCGCACGCTGAACAGTACTGGTTTCAATTCTGATCAAGGGCACATACTAGTTGCAGGCTCAATCCTGGCTCTAGTTGGTGAGTCTGTGCAGAGGCAAACAATCGATTGTCTCTCACTTAGATGTTTATCTCTCTTTGTATCTCCCTCTCCCTTCTTCTCTCTCTAAAAAAATCTAAGGAAAATATGCTCAGGTAAAGATAAACCAACAAAACAAACAAACAAATAAAAAACTTAAAAATAGTCATGGGGATGTAAAGTACAACATAGGGAGTATAATCAATAATATTGCAGTTACTATGTATGTTTCCAGGTGCATATTAGACCTATTGAGTTATTTTGGTAGTTAAATAAATGTCCAATCATATACCTAAAACTAATATCGACCAATACGGGATTAGTGTATGCTTGCGGAGCTCCCAATGTCAGGATCTCTCCCTAGCGCATTTTCCTGAACCCTCCGTTTGACCCAGAACTTCCTTTTTGCTGGCTATTTCACTTGGCTCCTTAAATCAATCGAGACTTCATAGTTTCTTTTCTGTCTGTTATGCTTGGCCTTTTGGGTATAGTCAGTGTTTCATAAACTACATTCCTAAAATTATGATCCTCAAAAAGCTGGTTGCCCAATTTAAATGAATTGCTGTCTAGGAAGAGAAATTGTGATGCCTCTCTTCTCCTGCTGGTACACAGTGAGGCCAGGCTTCCAGGCCCCTGCGATTTGGCAAGGACACATGATGGATTCAGATGCTGGGACTGTGGACAGAAGTAACAGACACCATGTTGAGAAATGGCCCCTAAAATGCCCCCATGTAATCTTGCAAGCCCTGTTCTCTCACCCTGTGGGCACCAGAGAGCTGTGTGGGAGGTTCTGAAACCCACAGAGAGCAGAAGGGCCTCAAGCTGGCAGAGCCCTGACCCTTTTCACAACATGGAAGGATGTCAGTTAAACCTTGTGGATCTAATCTGATATTTGTGAGTGATTTCAGCAACAATTTGTTTTATTAATATTACAATCACTCCCTAATTTGCAAGGGAAACAGTTTATTGATAGACTTCCCTCAATGTAAAATGTGTCATCTCCATTTTTCTTTTAAACCTTTAGCACTGGGTATAGCTTGTCTGCTAATGATGCAGCAAATGACAAAAGTAGCATAGGAAGGTAAATTACAAACCTAAGGAATAAATTCCTGTTCTTAGCCCAGCAATTTGTTTTACTGTTCTTGAAGTATGCATACAGTTATACTTTTACATTGAATGTATATGAGAAGCAGAAAGAAAAAAAATTAGAATATGAGATATTAGCATATCATTCATTATTTTAAAGTTTCACAAAAACCTTCAGATGTGGGAGAATCATTAAGTTAAAGCACAGTGTAGATAAAGAGCAAGTGCCCAAACCATGAGTTTCTGATTTGCATCTTGCTCACAACTTGGCCAACTTGGAAATTTGGTATGTGGTGAGGATGCCATGAAATTGTAATTTAAGGTTCCCCCCCTCCCCCCACCTAATTCTTAATGCTTTTGGCTCTGTCCTCAGTTTTGGGAGTTCAGACAAGTTACCATCACTCTTAGAGAAAGAATCCTCCTATATATGGATAATATGCAAATTGATTGAACAGCAGAATGACTGGTTGCTATGATGCACACTGACCACCAGGGGGCAGATGCTCAATGCAGTAAATGCCCCCTGGTGGTCAGTGTGCTCCCACAGGGGGAGTGCTGCTTGGCCAGAAGCCAGGATCATCGCTGGCAAGTGCAGCGGCAATGATGAGAGCCTCTCCTGCCTCTGTAGCAACGCTAAGGATATCCGACTGATGGCTTAGGTCCACTCCCCAGGGCCTAAGCCATTAGTTGGACATCCCCTGAGGGCTCTGGACTGTGATAGGGGGCAGGCCAGGCTGAGGGACCCCTAAAGTGCACAAATTTTGTGCACTGGACTTCTAGTATAACAAATTTTGTGCACTGGGCCTATAGTATAAAATACAAAGGTGGACTTTCATTGCCCATAGTTCAGTTTTAAGACAAATATTTGGAAGACTGTGTGACTATGTTATCATAGTTCTTATCTGTGTCCAGATTGGCTAAAGCTTCTCCAAGATGGGGGTGAGAGAAATCTGGAGAGGAATCAAGAATTAGATGCTGGTGGGCCCAGAAGCACAAACTCAGAACCACTTCAGGCTAAGTCCAAGGTCAGGGTGGTGAGAGAACTCCCAAGTGTGTTTGAAGACCTCCAGGGAGAACACACGACTTGCTTGTCCTGGGGAACTGCAGGGGGCAGTGGGTGTCAGCTGTACCCACCACCAGGGGCACAGACAGCAACCGCCACTCTAAGCACTCAGCCAGGAGCTTGGGTCCCAGTGCTCCAGCAACACAGCTGAGGATGAAGAAGCAGTTTGTGGGAGAACCACAACTGAAGCCTCAAGACTGCAGGAAGCAAGGAAGCAGTGGATCTGCTGGACTGGCCTTAAGTTGGACACTAATTGGCAACGAGGACATTTCAGCCTGAATGGGAGATGGCTGAGGAACAGAGACTTCATCCTGGGATCTCACACACCATAAGCAGTTGCTTCTCTCATAGCTAAAGATTTTAATAAAACTTTGGTTGCATTTGTTAAGTATAAATACATTTGAGTATAATTTTTAGAAATAAAATTGAGTATATTTATTTATACTTTGTTGAGCTGTGATTCACATACTACACAATTCATCCTTTAAGTGTACAATTCAGTGTTTTTGGATATTCACAGGCTGTGCAACCATTGCCACTGTCAAATTCTAAGACATCTCCATCACCCTCAAAGGAATCCCATACCTATGTGGTTAGTCCCTATTTCTCCTCTCCTCAGCCTCTAGGACCACTAATCTTTTTCTGTCTCTATGGATTTGCCTAATTCTGGATATTTCATATACATGAAAACATACAGTATTTATTCTTCTGTAACTGACTTCTTTTACTTAACACATTGTTTTTAAGGTTCATCCATGTTGTAGCATATATTACTTCATTATTTTTTTGTGGCAAAAAATTTCCATTGTGTGGATTCACAACATTTTCATTAATTTATCAGTATGGACATTTGAATTATTTCTACTCTTTGGCTATTGTGAATAAGGTTGCTATGGTCATTTATGTACAATTTTTTTGTGTAGATATATGTTATAAACATATTTATTTGGGGTGTCGCATTAGTTCCCTATGGCTGCTACAACAAATTACCATAACTAGTGTCTTACAGTTGTATTGACTTACAGTTCTGTAGTTTAGAAGTCTGAAATGGATCTCACTGGACTAAAAATCAAGGTGTGCAGAGCTTTATTCCTCACTGGATACTCCACTCCTGAGTCTGTCCAGCTTTAGAGGCTGCCCAGGTTCTCTGGCTCTCAGCTCTCTTCTTTCACCATCAAACACAGAAACTTTGGACAGAGCTTTGCACACAACCTCTCTCTGGTTCCCCTTGTTCATGACTTTCTCTAAGTTTTTTAATCCCCCTGTGATTGCATTATGCCCACCCTCATCTTTAAGGATAATTTCCCGATTTTAAGGTCAGCTGATTAGTAATATATTTCATCTCCAATGTTGATACTTTTTGCCATTTTACAGAACATAGTCACAAGTTCCAGATATTAAGATACAGATATCTTTAGAGGCAATTCTTCAACCAACCACATAGGATGGAATTACTGAAGTCTTTGGGTCACTGTAGCTTTAATCAGAGGAATTGCCTAATTTTTCCTAAGCAGATACACCATTTTACATTCCCACTAGCATGGATGAGGATTCCAATTTTGCTACATTCTCACTAGCACTTGTCTGTTTTATGATGCTAGCCATTCTGATAGGTGTGAAGTAGTATCACACTGTGGTTGTGATCTGCATTTCCCTAGTGACTAATGATGTTGAGCATTTTTCATGGGCATAATTCCATTTGTATATCTTTATAGAAATAGCTATTCAAATTCTTTTTGTGGTTTGTCTTTTCACTTTCTTGGTGACCATTGAAGCACAAAAGTTTTTAATTTGATGAAGTCAACTGTATATATTTTCAAATTCACTAATTGTTTATTTTGCCTTTAAAAATATGCTTTTGAGCCCCTTTAGCAATTTTTTCACTTCAGGGATTATACTTCAAAATTTTTATATCTTTTTATAATATCTATATTTTTATTGCTATTCTCTAATTTATGAAAAATTACTCTCACATTTTATTATTTAGATATGGTTATCTTTATTATCATTTTAAAATATATTTTTATTTATTTCAGAGAGGAAAAGAAAGGGAGAGAGAGAGAGAGAAACACCAATGATGAGAGAAAATCATTGACTGGCTGCCTCCTACATCCCCCCCGCTGGGGATCAAGCCTGCAACCTGTGCATGTGCCCTAACCAAGTACTGACCCATAACCTCCTCATTCATAAGTAGACACTCAACCACTGGCCTAACTAGACATAGTTATCTTTAGTTTTCTGAACATATTTATAATAGCTGACAAAGATTTTATCTAGTAAGTCCAAACCTGTCTTCCTATGGATATTTTCTCCTGTATTTACATTACAGTTTCACTCTATGTCTCATAATTTTTATTGAAAACAGGACATTCTAAACAATATGGTGATTCTGGAAGTCAAATTCTCCTCCCTTTTTCATGCGGACTTATTTTTGCTATTTGTGTGTTTAGTAAATTCTGTGTTACTCATCATATGTGGCCTTCAAAGTTTCTGCTCCATCAGCTTGGTGTCCAGCTGATGACTGAAGAGGGATTTCCTTAAATGCCTTGACCAGTCAGCTGGCTTTTGCGTAGGGTCCATGTGTGTGATGAATGAAGCATGCATTCAATATCCAACTCAGACTGGCCAGATGTGAGAGTTGGGCCTTCTCAGGAATGTTCTGGGCATGCACACATCCTTGCATGGCCTTTGGGATTCACAGGAATTATCAGAGCTTTTAAAGCCTGCTATAGACATCACCTCCCCAGTTTTTGCTTATAAAGGTTTTGGTCAGCCTCTTTTAGCCCCAACTGATATGGTTGTTTTAAACAGATTGCTGTTGGTTATTTTCAACAAACACCTTAATGTCTCTGAAACAGGTGAAATAACTACAGGCTCCAGTAATGGAGCTTTCAGTGAGCTCAAGAAAGGTCAATAGCGATAGTTCTCTGAGGGTCTCACGAAGCTCACTCGCCATTTGGAATCCTCACTTGGGGCTTCCAGCTGCCATATGTGTGCAGCTATCGTCTGAGCCTTACTGGGGATAAAGATGAAAAGAGCAAGTTAAAATACCCCAGGGCACACTGATCTTCCTGAGAGTTAACATTTCATAAAACAAACACTCCCTCGATTGTTGCAAATCTTTAGTTAATGTGCTAATGTCTGAAAACAATTGATTTCAATAATTTTTACCAATGTTCTTGTTGCTTTGATGGAGAAATGGCCTCTGGAAAACTTACTCTCTCATGTCAGAAGGATTTCTGTGCACTTCAGAATTTAAACAAACCCCTGGAAGAAGAATGGGTTTAAACCCAGGCTAGATTCAAAGTATCATTTTTCATTACAACAAGATCTATTTTTTCTTCACATTGTTAGTGAAAAAACAAAAACAAAAAACAAAAAAACACATTGAAACCTATAAGGAATTTTTGTGAGTTTACTTGCGCCAAACTGTTGACATATGCCCGGAAGCAGAACCTCAATGAATGTTCTGGAGAATGGAGGATTATATCTGTATTTATACATTGCAATCAAAGGAAAGGGACATAGGTGAGTTACATTAAATTCATTGGTGATAGAAAAATAAAATGGCAGTGGAAAAGACAGATATGTGCCAAGCCTTGTCCTGGACAAGACAGAGGTAACAGCTGAGGGTTGCATGGGGTGTGTTTGTTGGTGAGTTGAGGGACAGCTATACTCCAGGAGAAGGTGGGGGACTACTGTATAGAGTTCTCTTGACTGAGCAGCCCCTACTGCTGCTGGGTTCTCTCCTGGAGATGCCAGCTTGGACATGGAGACTATGCCATCTTGAAGGGGAGGGTAGATGTTATCAGAAGCCTGAGAATCACCCACCGAGAAGCTGCAAACTCCAGAACACCAGTCCCCAATTGGTACAAACACGCGTATTCAGAGGAGCTCTACACTCCACCGCAGAAAGGTCAGATTTGGCCTGAAACAAGGAGATAGAGAAGTATATAACCAGACACCCAGAGAAGAGAGATCATGAGGATACAAAGAAAAAGCCTGCATCTGAAAGAAAAGCAGGCATTATCAGAAAATGAAGTAAATGAAGTGGAAGCAAGCAATCTCCAGAAAAAGAATTTAGAGAAATGGTCATAAGGTGGCTGAAAAGAATGGAAGACAAATTCAACAATATGAGTAAGAACCAAGAGGAAATGAAGAAGAACCAAGAAGAAATGAAAAATGATATTGCTGCTGAAAAGAATTCAGAAGAAAGCATCAAGAGTAGGCTAGAAGAAGCACAGGACCACATCAGTGAGCTAGAAGACTAGGTAGGAAAAAATACCCATGTAGAGCACCTTCTAGAAAAATAATTATAAAGCAGAAGGAAAGCCTAAGGGAACTTTGGGACAACACGAAACAAAACAACATTCTCATAATAAACATTCCAGAAGAAGAGGAAACTGAGGAAGGAATAGAAAACCTGTTTGAAGAAGTAATGACAGAAAACTACCGAAGCTCACAGAGTCCCAAGCAAGATGAACCCCAAAAGACCGACACCAAGGCACATTATAATTAAATTGATAAACACCAATGACAAAGAAAGAATCTTAAAAGCAGCCAGAGAGAGAAGGAAAGTTACCTACAAAGGAGCCCCCATCAGACTAGAGACTTATTTCTCAAGAGAAAATCATCAAGCCAGAAGAGAATGGAATGACATATACAAAGTCATGCAAAGGAAGGGTCTGATTCCAAGAATACTGTACCCAGTAAGGCTATCAATCAAAATTTAAGTTGAAATCAGGAGTTTCACAAACAAAAAAGGACTAAGAGAATTTATTGCCAACAAACCAGCAATGCAAGATATGCTAAAGGGTCTGCTGCAAAAAAGAAAAAAACAGCAACAACAAAAAACAAAAAACAAAAAAGACAAAAAAAAAAGGAAGTGAAGAAGGAACACAGGAGTAAAGAATAAAAATGGTGACAAATAGATACAGTGGTACCTCGAGATACGAGTTTAATTCGTTCTGTAACCTTGAGGCGTGGGAAACTATGAGACGCTCGAGTCCCAGTAAACTGGTGGGCCATGTGCAGCCAGCCAATCTGCACGATTAATCGTATCTCAACTGTTGCTCGTATTTCAAAGCAAAAATTGCTCGCTCGACAGCTCATATCTAAAAAATCTCTATGTTAGGGCACTCGTATGTCAAGGTACCACTGTACCTATCAATAATAACTTTAAATGTAAATGGATTAAATGCCCAATCAAAAGACATAGGGTAATGGACTGGATAAGAAAACATGACCCATATATCCACTGTCTATAAGAAACCCACCTCAGAAAAAAAGATGCACACAGACTGAGTGTGAAAGGATGGACAAAGGTTTTTCAGGTGAATGAAAATAAAAAAAAGTTGGGGTAGCAATACTTATCTCTGATAAATTAAGTCTCAAAGTGAAGGACATAACAAGAGATAAGGAAGGCGACTTCATAATACTAAAGGGTGGAATCCAACAAGAAGAAATAACTCTGGTAAACATATATGCACCCAATATAGGAGCACCCAAATACATAAAAAACTCCTGGAGGATATCAAGGGAGAGATTGACAGCAATGCAATCATAGTACCCCACTATCACCACTGGACAAATCCTCTAAACAAAAAATCAGCAAAGAAACATCAATCCTAAATGATTCACTAACCAAATGGGATTAATTGACATCTTCAGAACATTTCACTCCAAAGCCACAGAATATACATTCTTCTCAGGAACACATGGATGATTTTCAAAGATAGAACATATGTTAGGTCATTGGCAAAGTCTCTTCAAATTCAAGAAGATAGAAATCATATAAGCATCTTCATAGATCACAATGGCATAAAACTGGAAATCAATTTCAATAAAAAAAAATCCAAAAATTCAAACAGCATGCTATTAAACAATGATTGGGTTACCAGAAAAATCAAGGAAGAAATAAAAAAACATCATGGCAACAAATGTCAATGAAAACACAACAACCTAAAATCTATGGGACATAGAAAAAGCAGTCTTGAGAGGGAAGTTCATAGCTCTACAAGCCTATTGCAAAAATACAAGAAACAATGGTAATAAATTAGTTAACCCTACAACTAAAAAAATTAGAAAGAGAGCAACAAAAAAAGCACAGTGTAAGCAGAAGAAAGGAAATAATAAAGATCGGATTGGAGATAAATGACATAGAGACCAAAGAAACAATACAAAAGATAAAAAACAAACACAAAAACAACCAACAGCTTTTTCTTTGAAAGGATAAACAAGATTAATGAACCTCTAGCCAGGCTCACCAAGAAGCAAAGAGGACCTAAATAAACAAAATCAGAAATGAAAGAGGTGAAATAAGAATAGAACCTGCCAAAATACAAAGAATTGTTTAAAAATACTATTAACAACTCTATTCCAACAAAAAACAACCTGGAAGAAATGGACATATTCCTAGAAAAATAAACCTTCCAAAACTCAATCAGGAAGAATCTAAACATTTCAATAGGCTAATAACTAAGGAAGAAATTGAAGCAGTCATGAAAAAGTTTCCAGCAAACAAAAGCATGGAACCAGATGGATTCACAGAGGAGTTTTACCAAACATTCAAGGAAGAATTAAAACCTATCCTTCTCAGACTATTTCAAAAATTTCAAGAAGAAGGAACACTACCAAACACCTTCTATGAAGCCAGAATCACCCTAATACCAAAACCAAATAAAGACAACACAATGAAAGAGAATTATAGGCCAATATCCCTCATGAACATAGATGCCAAAATCCTCAACAAAATTCTAGCAAATTGGATCCAGCAGTACATCAGAAAGATCATACACCATGACCAAGTAAGATTTATCCCAGGAATGCAAGTTTGGTACAATATCTGCAAATCAATAAGTGTGATACATCACATAAACAAATTGAGAGATAAAAATCACACAGTCATATCAATTTATGCAGAGAAAACATTTGACAAAATCCAACACCCTTTCTTGATACAAACTCTCAACAAGGTAGGAAAAGAAGGATCATACCTCAACATAACAAAAGCCATATATAATAAACCCACAGCTAACATCATACTCAATGGGCAAAAAGTAAAACCATTTCCCCTAAAAACAGAAACAAGACAGGGATACCCACTCTCAACACTCCTGTTTGACATAGTACTGGAAGTATTAGCCATTGCAATTAGACAAGAACAAGAAATAAAAGGCATCCAAACTGGAAAGGAAGAAGTAAAGCTGTCCTTATTTGTAGATGACATGATATTTTATATTAAAACCCAAAAGACTCCTTCAAAAAACTAACGGATTTAGTAAATGAATTCGGCAATGTAGCAGGATACAAAATTAAAGCAAAGAAATCTATGGCATTTCTATACACCAATTGTGAACTTATCAAAAAGAGACTAAAAAGCAATCCCATTTATCATCACACCAAAAAAATTAATATACCTAGACATGAACTTAACTCAGGAGGTAAAAGACCCATATGTAGAAAATCATAGGACACTGAAAAAAGAAGACATAAACAGGTGGAAGAATATACCATGTTCAAGGATTGGTAGAATCAACATCATTAAAATGTCCATACTACCCAAAGCAATCTATAGATTCAATGCACTCCCCATTTAAATACCAATGGCATAGCCAAAACCGGTTTGGCTCAGGGGATGGAGTGTTGGTCTGCGGACTGAAGGATCACAGGTTTGATTCCAGTCAAGGGTATGTATCTTGGTTGCGGGCACATCCCCAGTAAGGGGTGTGCAGGAGGCAGCTGATTGATGTCTCTCTCTCATCAATGTTTCTAACTCTCTATTCCTCTCCCTTCCTCTCTGTAAAAAAATCAATAAAATATATTTAAAAAATCAATAAATACCAACGGCATAATTCACAGACCTAGAAAGAACTCTCCAAAGATTCATCTTGAACAACAACAAAAAAGACCCCGAGTTGCCACAGCAATCCTGAGAAAGAAGAATAAAGTAGGTGGGATCTGAATACCAAATTTCAAGCTGTATTACAAAGCCACTCTTCTCAAAACAGCCTGTTACTGGCACAAGAATAAATATATAGACCAACAGTATAGAATAGAGAATCCAGATATCGACTCAAACCACTATACTCAATTAATATTTGACAAAGGAGGCATGAAGATACAGTGGAGTCAAGACAGTCTCTTCAATAAATGGTGTTGGGAAAATTGGACAGATACATGCAAAAAACTGAAACTGGACCACCAACTTATACCATACACAAAAAAACTCCAAATGGGCAGAGACTGGTTTGGCTCAGTGGATAAGAGCATTGGCCTGCGGACTGAAGGGTCCCGGGTTCGATTCTGGTCGGGGGCATGTGCCTTGCTTGCGGGTACATCTCCAGTGTGGGGTGTGCAGGAGGAGGCTGGTCGATGTCTCTCTCTCATTGATGTTTCTGACTTTCTATCCCTCTCTCTTCCTCTCTGTAAAAAATCAATAAAAAATTATATATATATAACTCCAAATGGATACAAGTCTTAAATATAAGTCGGGAAAACATAAAATACATAAGAGGAATCCACAGGCAGCACAATCTCAGACATATGCCAAAGGAACTTCTTCACTGATATTACTCTTAGGGCAATGGAAACTAAAGAGAAAATAAACAAATGGGACTACATCAAAATAAAAAGCTTTTGCACAGCAAAAGAAGCCATCAACAAAACAACAAGAAAGCCCACTGTTTGGGAGAACATATTTGCAAATCTAATCACTGATAAAGTTTTAATCTTCAACATTTACAGCCAACTTATACAATTTAATAAAAGGAAGATAAACTAATAAAAAAAATGGGCAATGGACCTAGAAATAATCTTTTTGAAAGAAGACAGAAAGCAGGCCTAGAGACACATGAAAACATGCTCAAAGTCACTAAATATCTGAGAGATGCAAATAAAAATGACGATGCGATACTATCTCACACTTGTCAGAATGGCAATGATCAACAAATCAACAAATTGCAAGTGTTGGGCGGAGGATGCGGAGAAAAAGGACCCTCGTGCACTGCTGATGGGAATGCAGACTGGTGCAGCCATTGTGGAGAACAGTATGGAGTTTCCTCAAAAAAAAAAAAAACAACTAAATATGGAACTCCATTTGACTCAGTAATTTCACTACAAGAAATATATTCTAAGAAATTAGGAATACCAATCAAAAGGATATATGCACCCCTATATTCATAGTAGCGCCATTTACAATAGCTATTATTTGGAAACAGTCTAGGTGCCTGTCAGCAGAAGATTTGATCAGAAAAGTATGCTACATCTATACAATGGAATACTATGCTGCCATAAAAAAGGAATTTTTACCATTTGCAGCAATCTGGATGCAACTGGAGAGCATTATGCTAAGTGAAATAAGCCAGTCAATGAAAGAAAAATACCACATGATCTCACTCATTTATGGATAATAAAGAACGTTATAAATTGATGAATCAGAAGATAGATACAGAGGCAGTAAAGGATCAAACAGACTGTCAAATTACACCAGGAAGGTTAGGGAGAGGTGAGGTAGATAAGAGATTAACTGATGGACTTTTATGCATGTATATAAGCATAACCAATGGATGCAAGACAGTGGAGGGTGAGGGCATGTATGGGAGTGGGGTGGGTGGCAATGGAAGAAATGTACACATGTAATACATTAATAAAACAATGGGAAAAAAATAAAAGCTTCAGTTGACAGCCAAAAGAAAGAGGGAGGGAGGGAGGGAGGGAGGGAGGGAGGGAGGGAGGGAGGGAG